>VOMN01094650.1:0-47096 GCA_014899125.1 Orchestia grillus
ACAACACAAACACCGCTGTGCACACGCAACACAAACACCGCTGTGCACACATAATGCAACACCGCTGTGCACACACAATACAACACCGCTGTGCACACACAATACAGACACCGCTGTGCACAACACAAACACCGCTGTGCACACACAATACAAACACCGCTGTGCACACACAACACAACACCGCTGCGCACACATAATGCAGGGCGGCGTGCGGGCGGGCGGGCTCTGAAGTCAGCCCAAAAGAGCCCTGCCTGCCAAAGCAAGCGAGCGAACGAAGCGTGCAGCAATTTAAGTCGAGACCAGCGCTCGCATGACGTGCGTCGCCCAAAACTTATTCGCGCGTATGCAAATGAGCTCATAATGTATGGCTGAAGATGGCCAGATAACTGCTGTATAATGAGTGCTCACAACAAAATACAATATGCCCTCGTACCGCGCCTCAGTCCTATGCAAATAAACTCGAGACATTCCTTCTCGCCGATCTCGCATGGGCGCGCAGAGGCCTGCTCCCCTTAACCCGTTTGATCTCAAGGAAAATGAAGATTTTTCGAAATGTTCGAGTAAAAAATTTGATGATATTATGACATTCTGGGTTCCTATCAACAGATTATGTTATGCAATATGATTTTCACAACGAGTTCCGCTATTTTTTCAGTGTTGCGATGAGGCAACAATGCATGGGGACCTCATCTGGTGTGAGTGTTGCCATAACGCAACGGTGAGTTCGGGTGGGTCAAATGAAGTGCAGCCTCGCGGTCGGTGACTGGCAATCTCTCCACAAGCTGTACGAGTGCAGAGCTTCTGATGTGTACTTCATGTATACCTTCTTATTAAGCGCTTACGCAGCATGGTCTTGAATGTCATAATTACTTTGTTGTCGTTATTAGTGTTGGTCAATCTCACAATTTTACAAATTTATTATCGAGTGTTGTGCGTCGATATCAAGATGTAGCGCTCTACGATCTAGGCGAAAGTCCCTTATTAGGCACAAATAATGTGAAATAAGTCGTTGTAGCTACAGTATGTAGCACGAAATATCTCCCCGATAAAATTAAAATACACCCCATATCAACAAACTTTGTTGTACCAACAGCGTGAGCCTGAAGAGACTAATAAAATTTCCGTTTTGAAATTCAGAGTGCATCCTGTATTTCTCAGTAAAATATACTGTAAAACACGATTCGTTAATGATAAATACAGAGCACATCCTGTATTTCTCAGTAAAATATACTGCACAACACAATTTGCTAATGGTAAAAAAATTCGCAGGCCAGAGTAGCACAGGAGAAATATTGACTGGAAACAGTAACCGTTTCGTAAGGCAAAGCTAAAAGTTGGGTACGCACAGTCTATCGTTACGCAATTTCCAAGAAAAAAAGAGTTTACACGATTTAGTCCGACAGGTGCGATGACGAACCACCGCAGGATACATGCATATACACATCCAGAGCACAAATAATTCAGTCACTTCAAGTGACACTAAGCAGAAACTGTCAGTTACTGTCGAGAACTGAACGAATTTTCATGATAAATTTTTTACGCACAGATTTTACTTGATCTTTTACTAGAAGACACGTCAATTTAAAGGCTCTCACAATTTCACCGAACTCACTCGTGGTCCATGCCATATTCGCAGTCGAAATTTCCGTGTACCGACGGGGTCAAGCAAGCCTGGAAGGGAGGGACCCTTGCCATAGTAGTACATAGATTATTAGCAATTCGATCCAATCACATCGACTAAATCTTGCTCCTGTCATCCCAGATTTTGATCCAGATCTGTGCACACACAACGCTTCTCGCTTTTGAATGAAAGCAACTGAAGAAAAAGGCGCAGTTAATTTTCATTGTTTATTTGCTACGGTTCCTACCATTCCTTCACACAGTGATAAAGCAAGCGTGATCATAGGGACATAGCCCTTGAGAAGTGACAGTGAGTACATTAGGAGAAAAAATTGATTTTTTTTAGTAACGTTCGATGAAACAAATAAATATGTATGATGTACAGTTATACATTATAAAGTACACCCACGTGTATTGAATGCTTTATAAAGGCATTCCAAAAGAACTATAATTGTAATTTATCAGCAAGGGCAGTCACTTAAAATTGTAAGCTATAATATAATGTCACTTTCAAGAAGAAAACTCATAGTTACATGAGTGCAGCGTTGTTCCACATAGAAGGTGAGGCGAGCAATAATCATAAATAAAATACTATGGAAGTTGGTTTAACACGAAACAGACAGAGCTTTCGACCAAAATTTCAAATCAATTGCAAACATCGTACGACGTGTGAGAGATGCCATAGCATGTCCGCGCGTGGGCTTAGGTCTGAAACAAGCTATATTCAGTATTAGAATAGCTCTCATTCACTGGACGCCACGTTACATCTGCTCAACGTATACAAAATGAGGCGCATATTGCTCGAAATGCTTGATACGTTTTAAATGCAGATTACTGAATTGTTGCATCATGAGTGCAGCAACAGTCTAGGCAAAAGATTACCATCGCTAAGACTCGTACGTAGAAACACTTGAAAAATAAATTCATAGGTTCTTCAACGAAATTTTAAGCTAACACATGAGGTCTAAGTTATCTAACTGATTAGAGGTTCATACGTTTCTGCCTATTGCTCATATGTTATTGTATTTGCTGATTCTAAAGTTCAATTACTCTGAGACCAAAAATTTGCAGACAATCGTGAGCTAACATGAGGGAAGAAGAGTGTTAGATGCCATTCGTGATGCGCGTTTAGGGAGACTTATAAAATCAAATTTTGATTCCAATGCTAATACGTTGTGGTTGTGGTTGGCAGCTTAAATGATCTGTGAATATCTGACGTCGACTACACGGGTATTTTGTGAATTACCTGAAGAGAATTCGAAATTAGAATTCAAGCTACAGCTGCGTGCCGTCATAACGTGGCTTGCTGTGGATTTCACATGGAAGTCTCCACAATTATATTTCGTGTGTGTACAGACGTGCTGTGTTCGCATGAGATCCTCAGAGATCGTGCAAATGCCTATCGCAGCGATTTGATCCATCTAAAAGGTAACCGAACTTAACCGCCGTATTTACCGTACCACTTTTGCACGCATAACACAGTATGATTTGTCTTTTCATTGCATACGTAAATCATACTGCTAATGTACAATACATACAAATATTTTGCATGCAAGTGGCAAAGTGGATTTCGTGGTAACGTTCTCCAACTTGTTCGTTGGCCACCCTGTACAGTAGAGTGTCAGGATTTACGAGTCCGTAAGTCACGAAAACTATAATTGGTGACAAAATTTAAGACCGCAAATAAGGATTCTTGAATGAGTGCCTTGCGTCACTAATTCAAGAAGGTCCCAAATCATACTTGCTTTCTCATTGACTTGTTACTAACATTTACGATTTGAGCTCTAATGAGTTCTAATTACTCGGCCAATGAGTTTTTGAATCTCGCTGTATGGTAATCAGAAGCGTTAGGTATTAGATAAAAATTTATAATGGTTGGATTACAAAAAGCACAGCGCATAGGAGGCTTGCCACGTGCGTAGTCATATAATCCATTATACGGGTACCTTATACGTTGAGACCATTTACACGGCAAAAGCTAGACTGTCATGAATGACTTTGAAATACGCATGTTCCAATTCACTCTCCCTCATTTAAGCAATCTGATGTACATAGATGATGTGTGGTACGCATGTTCCAATTCACTCTACCTCATTTTAGCAATCTAATGTACCTAGATGATGTGTGGTACGCATGTTCCAATTCACTCTCCTCATTTCAGCAATCTGATGTACATAGATGATGTGTGGTACGCATGTTCCAATTCACACTCCCTCATTTTAGCAATCTGATGTACATAGATGATGAGTGGAACCATGGGCAGCTCAAAGCGTGATGGTCCAGGCCCCTGTACTAGGTCCGTATCGCAGTCTCCCAGCAACAGCCCGGCCGCGATGTCGACCGTCCAGCTCAACTGGTTTGTGCTGGTCACGTAAAATTCATACTTGCACTGACGATGTGAAATTTAGCCTCGCAAATTGGTGGAATTGAAAAGATCGGAACGAATCAATAGATTCTTTCATTGTATAAATTTTTTGGAAAAAACTTACATCCATGGATCATTTAATTTAGTAATTATCAAGTGATAAAGCTTTTCAAAGTTTGCAATTCACATAATTTAATGACCTATGCTTCAAAACAAAACCTCAAGAAATAAATTTACTGTTTAAAAATCCAAAGCGATGACCAAGGCTACATATGTAAGGATTGAAACTGTGAAACTCAGGTGTAAACTGCTCGTCACGCTCTTTTGCAACTTTGGTTTTACAAAATATTTTCCATATAATACACAGACAGTATCGTAGTGAGCCCCAATGCAAGAAAGGTGCCTACAACAATTAATATTCTTGTAATTTTTGAAGAAGATTTAGGCAACGTGTACACGAAGTTATATCAATTGATATGCTATGCTTCATTTCCTACTGTACTACGCTTTATTGGAAGTGGTGAAAATGTCATCCGTGTGTGAGCCAATAAGCCCGAAATGTTCCGAGGCTTGTAACACCATGAAAATGTATTTGAGGGCACGCTAAGGAAAACAATAAAAGCATAATACATAAAAACGAAGTGTACAGTGACTACAGTATTTTATTGGTCAACGTAATTTTATGATTGAATATCACATGAAACAGTCCATGGACTCTGTTAATCAATAAATCTGAGCATCTGTTACGGACGCAGCGACACTTTTGATCTTCTCCCACAGGGTCTTCTTCGGTGCATACGGGGCACCTCCCTCATAAACCTTTCGTTAAGGTCGACCAGAGTTGTTCCATGGGGCTCAGGCCGGGTAAAGTTGGAGGTCAAAGTCATGAGATATTTTCCTCTGATGGCCAGAGTCTTTAAGAATGAAATGGCAGCCTTGGCTGAATGCGATCTAGCATTATCATGCATAAATATCAGCTGACGTCTGCGTGCAAGTGGCAGGTCACCTAACCGTAGTGACAAAGTGTTGATCCAGAAACTGGGTATAGATTTTGCTGGTGATCTTAATACCTTCTGGCACTCGAAATGGTCATGCCAGCTCACAACCAATGATCCCTACCCAAAACATCACCCCACCACCTCGTCACTGACACCGACAGCGACTCGGACGAGAGGCTCCGAGAAGAATCCACGCTTTGGTCCATCCATCAGGATCATGCAGCCTAGCTCAAGCCTCATCGGCCAAAAAGATACCGTGAAAGTTTATTTTTATGCATTTTTTAGCTCCAATGATGCGCTTCTCCTTGTAGGGTATGGCTAGAATGGGCCGGGTGATGGGATTAAGACTCTTTGCCACCTCTTTCAGAACTCTGAATCGGGTGTTTCTAGACGCAGGTCCAAGCCCGCACCTTCAAATGTTGCGGCACTTGTCGCTACAGGATGGCTCTTCACCTGCCTACGTAATTTCCGCATGTCCCATTTGGTTAATAATTCTTCTCTTCTCTTTTTCTTTCCTATGGCGCACTGGTTAACTTGATAGCCTCACAGCTGGGGAGTGAGGGTTCGACTCCCGGCTTAGGTATTGATTTACACATAACCACGGAGTGCTTCCCTTGGAAGAGGAAGCTTAAACCTCACGTCAGTAGTAGTAAAACATCGAAAACTTAACGGTAAAACGTATTGGAATTAATAAAGGTATTTTTTTTAATGATACTTTCCTTGGTGATGGGGATGCTTACATACGAATTTAATGCTCTTCCATCCTTACCCATTCCTCTGGCTATGTCCACTACAGGGTCATCATTTGCATGACCTTGGGCAGTTTGCGCCTTCTCTTCAGCTGTCGAACGACGTTTCCTTGGAATATTCTCACTTCTGCAATAAAGCTTCACGTTGAAGAACGAAGCACAACACATTAATTAATATAAGTTTGCATACACTGCATCAGTCGTCTGGAAAATTCATAGGACTACTACCTCTAACAGGAGCCTTCCATGCATTGAAGGTGTCACTTTGGTATTGCATTTTAAACCGAAAATATTTTAAAAGCCCAAACTGGGAGTAAAGAGCGACTCGCAGTGTAGATTCGATGCATAACTGTCAGCTAACACAGCATCGCAAAAACTACGAAAATTCCCGTAGCTCACCGCTTTGCCTGCAGTTTTCAACTAAATTTCACAGAAGTGTTATTCAATGGGATGATCAACCTCCTGGGTTCTTTCGAATGAATTCAAACTAACATAGCTCAGGAAGAAGCCTCAACGGTTTTTCGATCACGCCCGAAATATAAAAACCTCGAATTAAGACAGAAATGAGCGTTTCTATTGGCGAGCGTGAGTGAAGAGAAGATCTGCAGATGCTCCACCATTTATTGGAGGGCAAAAGAGGTGGCAGCGGTATTTCATCATTAGCATATTTTATCGGGGGGTGCACACACACCGGCGGGGCGGGTGGGGCCGGGCGAGTGGAGGCGGTCGTAAAAAAAGCGCAAATTGTGGGAGATGTTGGCGGTGTCGCGGTCACGTGTGGCGGGCTGAGACTTGGTCACGGTCCCTCGGGGACCATCCATCCAGGTAATTGGGGCCAGCGTGACGGGCCCCCTCCCGCTGGGGCTATTGCTGCTGCGGGGCTGCTCCTGCCACGCCCGCACCTCCTGCCACCGCCGCCACCTAGATAGTGTGTCGGCTTGTCAGGTGTGTAGTGTGGCAGCGTGTTGGTGTGTTGTGTGGCAGCGTGTTGGTGTGTTGTGTGGCAGCGTGCTGGTGTGTTGTATGGCAGCGTTTTGGGGTGTTGTAAAACAGCGACACGTACTGGCATGTTACATAGCAGCGACACGCGCTGGTGTGTCACACAGCAGCGACACGCGCTGGTGTGTAGCACAGCAGCGACACGCACTGGTGTGCTGCATAGCAGCGGCACGCGCTGGTGTGTAGCACAGCAGCGACACGCGCTGGTGTGTTGCACAGCACCGACACGCGCTGGTGTGCTGCACAGCAGCGACACGCGCTGGTGTGCTGCACAGCAGCGACACGCGCTGGTGTGTAGCACAGCAGCGACACTCGCTGGTGTGTTGCACACGTCGCGCGCTCGTGACACGCCTGGAACAGACGGCAGCGCTGGACGTCACCCTGCCAAGGCGTAGCGCCCCACTATCGCCTTACCTCCGCAACCGCCTACCAAATCCCCCCGCCACCGAAATATGCATGAGCGAGCGCGCATGACTGCGTACTATTTTCACAAAATGTTTTTTTCAGCGAAATACAGGCGAACAAATGCATGCAATGTTTTGCTTGATGTTACGAAGACTCGACTCTATATTTTCCACACTATCTGACAACCAGCTGTATAATTATTTTTTCCACCCGTGCATAGAATTGAGTTTATTAAAATCGTCTATCAAATCAATTCTCAAATGGGCACACGGGAAAATGTGTTTGGTCTTGTACGACAGAGTCGTCCACAGAACTTTATTCGTATACGAAGAGCAGAGATAAAGCATATGATTTTAATTACCGTAATTACTAAGATCAGACGCACACAACACATTTTGTCCACAATTTCACGCCACAGTTTACCAGCTTCAAAATTTAATGGAAATCCAGCAACGTCGACATGGAACAAACGTACTTCCTACGTTATTGAAAACATCCTAAATCAATCAACATCTTTGTGGTGAAAAAATAGGCAAGAACCAAAACCTGAGCGCGCAGGAGGGCGTCAATGGCACGCAACACCGACGTGATAACCTCATTGGTTCATGAGAAGAGGGTACCTCGCACTGCACCACCCTCACCGTGACGCGGCGGCGCACAGGCCTGCCACACGACGCTCCCTCCCACACTCGGGCTCTAAAACACGCTAAGAAATTGTTACGTATCCTTCTTCCATCCTCAAGGATGAAGTTAGGAGGCACACGCATGCTAAGTTTGACTCACAAAATGATATATTTCGTTTCAGCATCTGAATGTTTCGTAAGCTTTACGCGCCCACTTGCAGGCTGGCTTAGGAGAGCAAGGTCCTGGATCTGCTTCAACGATACGTAGCTTCATGAGGTGAATACGTGATATCTATCTGTATATACATATATCTGTCTATCTATGTAATATAAAAACTCTTATCATCTAATCTTGTAACCGTGCATACTGTTCAGTAATAACATAGGGCAGAATTCAAAGCTGATCTCACAGTAACTATATAAGGGTTTTCCATCTTATCATGACTACTGTTCATTGGGACTAAAGTGAATGAATTATTTTCTATGACTCTGGATATTCGTTAAGCGATAAAGACAAGCTTCAGAGGCTCCAAACGAGACTTTAAAATAGTGACCCAACGAGTTGCGGACGGTTTAGTGATCTTTTTAAGCCACCAGTACTCCAAAAAAGAGCTCAGGTCCCTCGGGTATCGATGTTACGAACCAGTTGTGATTCCCAAGTCAATATTGAAAGCAATCGTTGACAGCAAACGCTACTTTAGCTACGCCAATAGTCGACGGCTTGAGGAGCTCATTGTTTCAAATTATAGTGAAGAGTAATCAAGGCAATTATATGAAGACAATTATATGATTGGCTTGTTTACCCTTAAGTATAGTTAAAAAAAGAACATTACCTCGTTGATGCTTTTCAAAAGTTTTATGCACGCTAATTCTATGATTCCTTTTTTTTTAAATAAAATGTTGATTTCTCGCTTCCCTCCGTTATTCACATTCCTAGTTGACCCTATCAATGCACAGGACTGATCTCAACAGTCCCGCGTCATGCGTATACGTCATTTCAATGACTGACCTCCTCAGCTAGCCTCACGTCACTGGTGAGCGTTTGCGACGTCTGAGCAGATCAGTCCCACGTAGCGAGAGGGTTAAAGTTAGGTGCAGCATGAGCTGCGCTGCTCACCACCTGAGGCTGGGAGCTATGGCGCCAGGGCGCCGCAGCAACACCTGCGCCAGCAAACAGCGCTTGAAATAAGGCCACAAGTGTCGTCAAAAGCGCTCAGAGCTGCTCTGCCTACTCCTAAATTTAAAAATATCCAGGATTATTTTGGAAGCTGACGTAATGAATCCACATTGTGTCCCAGAAGTAACTGACCCTAGCGTTGATGAGTAAATAGGATATCAAATTGTAAGGTAAAGAGGTAATTGACCCTTATAATTTGGATACCCCATTTTAAAAGTGCGCCTTACCATTTGTTAGCCTATTTACTCATCAACGCAAGGGTTAGTTACTTCTGGGACACCCTGTTTTACCATCCCTAAAGATTGGATTCCTTCATAAAATAGTATACCCTTCTTATAACATTTAATTAACATATGGAATGAAATAAGTTATTTATGTATCCAATATTTAAACTCTAAACTGTTTATTCGTTTGTTTGTTTTAATGTTTCTTTAGTGGAAAATTTTCAAGAGCAACATAAAGGTTCGTATCGTGGATACGAGGCGTAAGAAAAATTTGTTCTTTTCTGAGAGTAAATGGAAACAGTCGATGTTAATAACATTTACGTTGCTCAGTAAATTTAACCCTTTATACCTAGAAATTGTAGTTGAGAATTTCAAACGAGTAAACCTGAGAGTGATATCGAACTAAAATAAACTCTTTGAAAACCACGCAAACAAACCGAACTACTATTTCAAGGAACGAATCATGCCAGGTTTGCGGGATATTTAAATATATCTGTACTGTCTATACGTAATTGTAAAAATTAAAATCGGTGTTAAATGAGAACTTTCCAAAGTCCCCAAGCCATTCAAATTGTGCCAAGCATCAAACCTATCAACTTATCGCAAATCTCAGCTATTACCACCACTACATATAACTGTCCAACTGTCATGACTCTCCAAGTGGTTTCAACTGTCTAAACACTGGAAGAACAGGTGCACCGCGGCCCATCGCCAAAGACTACAAAATGAACAGATAATGAAGGGCCCTTAGAGGAATCGAGCACGTTTATCTGGCAAAACCATTCGCTATTAGTAGACTTCACCTTACACGCTGAAGACGCTCTTCACGTAGCGTACGTCATCAGCTGAACCCCCTACTTCTTGTTGACCATAGAGATCGTTAACACACCAGTCCACACACCTCAACACAGATACGTGTTCATACGACGTATGTCCGGCATGTCACTCCTTAGTCACTCCCCAGTCACTCCTCAGTCACTCCTTGTCACTCCTTATAGTCACTCGTTATCCAAACGTAAGGTACCCTCACTGAAATCGGTAGCACTGATACGTTAACAAATGTTTAGGGCACAATTTCATGAATGGGTTCCTACCTTCTGGGCCACCCTATATAACAGCATGCTGTGTCAGATCCGGCGCGCCAAAAGTTTGTTTTACATCTATCTCGCTTGTAGAACCGTGCAGTGCCGCAAAATGACACGTGTATTTCCGACAAACATTTGCATTATTGTTTTCCTCAATGCCCAGATGAAAAATTTACAAGTGGATTAACGCCAATTATATTCTTCTAAAGTTCAGTAAGTGTCAAGTAAGATTTTCGTGACCTCAAATTGCATCATTCAGGAGGGAAGGTTCAACACTCAACATCCGCGTAAAACAGCGCATTAATTTGTCGTTCATTTTGTTCTTTCTCGCAGTTTTTCAAAGCATGACAAAGCAAGCGTACATCTGGCACTTCAATTATTGCTTCAGCTCACAATTTGTAACATCATAATCTCTCCTGATATTGTACATTATACAGACATTGTGTCAGCACATAACTAAATCTATTTATTGGAAGTGATAAACACCATTGCTGCCATAACGTCAAGAAAGAAACTAAGCACACACAAGTAGGTGTCAAGGGGAAGTCATCAATATTTTACCCTACAATAATGAACCGCGTAGAACGGACAAATAAACCATAAATATACTATATCTTCCCTTATTCGTGTATCCTCATTATCTAATTATAGAATGTTTTCAATTTAGAAGAGAATTAAAATAAATTTTCCGGCTGGACTACATTGTGCGTGTGTGTGGTGGTACTGCTCCTCCTCGGTGGCAGAACAGCCGCAATCGCTAATTGCGGACAGATACGAGATAGCGAAACTGGACCTTGCGCGGCGCGCCAATTGTTGTGGCGGGAGGACGGGTTGGAGACGGACTGTAGAGCACAGCAACGTTTCTTTTACACTTTGCCAAAGTTTGAAACGCAAGAGTGAATCTGTGGACTCTCAAGTGCCTTAGTAAGTTCAGTTCCAACCAGAGAAGGGGTTGCAAGAGATTTTGCAACTGTGTACGGCGGCCATGAAATTAAAGGTGACTTTGTCGTCATAGACACACGAGTGCAAACTGAACTCCTTGGCTCCCGAGTAAATTTGCGCCTGACTGAGAGTTTCAAGGGATTTCTGATGTCTAATGTGTACGGCGGGAAAGAAAGAGCTAAGCTTCGTCAATACGATAGAAGTGCAAATATTTAACACTTGAATACGATTCTCCTCACAGGTAAATTACATGCCGACAAATATCTCTAATGTAAATTTTAAAATGATGGATTTCGGTTTCACAAATTTGGTTACTCTATTAATTTTCTTTCTAATCAGAACTAGCTTATTCGATTGATGAACACAAATTTGACGAAAACTCAAAAATTTGTATTTATACATGATAGTGCTTTGGTTACATTAGGTTAGGCTAGATGATATCATGTACCATATATGCCCCACTCCGGAGGCCAAGTGTTTTAAACCAGTGCAAATTTCGGTCCGTAGGAAATCACAAGAGAATTCCTGACGTCAACTTATAAATATATGTACGGCAAATGTTAGAGGAGATTTGAGCTCGAAGGATCATTGCTTAAATGAGGTGGAAACCGAAGCATTATTCACGACGATGAAAGATAAAAAAAAATAGATCAATAAGACGTCTACAATGTAGAGGACATTGGTGTACCTTAGAGGATTACGAAGCTTAGCGGAGGACGGTGGAGTATGGTAGCGGATAGTGGAACATGGTAAAGGATGGTGGAAAGCTGTGGAAGGCGGTTGGGGAAAGTGAAACGTCGAAGATGATGGTGGAATGCGTTACAGGTCAATTTAATGCTATGAGAGGTGGTGGAGAGCTGTTGACGACGTTGGAGGACGGTTAACCAAGGTAGAGGATGGTAATGTGCTACCTCGAGTGGCCAACGAATGGGTGCTGAATAAGAGACGGTGAAGAGCTGCAGAGAGTGGCGGAGTGCTGGAAAATAGTGAACGCGGTGGAGAGCAGTGGATTATGGTGGAGCATGCGAACGCTTCATGTGGGGGACATTGTTCATTCATAACATGCAAATTAGTCTACGGGCAAAGAACGCCTTGTTCTTGTAGCACATTCCCTCGACAAGCCAGGGTCGGATTCCAGCTCATCTCAACAGACCTGTTTTCTTGAGAGAGGACAAGCATGGCTCACATATTAATCATTGGCCCATTTGAGAAATTGAGAGGGTCTCTATAAAATTATATAGTCTTTGACTAGGGTCGTATTAATGCCAGCCGAGCCGGTACACTGAGGAACACGTCCAGAGTTGCCCTAAATCACGCGAGTATGTCCGGCGATATCTTGTTTTATAATGACATTACCATAAATATATTGGCCGCTTGTGGACTATTAGCATGAACACGACACAACACGCACGTAACATGTTGGCTACACGCCACGGGCAGCGCTGCGGCTGCGCACTGCGCCGCCAAACCATGGATGCCGACGGAGCATTTAGACGTCGGAGCGCGGTGGCTTCGGGAGTGCCGCCCCCACCTCCGAGTCGCCTCTTCAGTCCAATAGCGCAGAAATTTTACGGGTCAAGTCACGAAAGACTTGCTAAAGATGAGCAATAAGTCAGTGCTATTCAGGGCCCAGCACGTCCGAGTTGCCTCTTCAATTCAATATGCTGAAACGTTGAGTGCCAATTCACGAAGGATTTGCTACTAATAAGAAAAGGTTTCAGCGCCATTCAGTTCCGTTATAACATATTCTATTAAATTTTGAGTGAAAGAAAAGACGTCTCTGAATTTTGTGCATGGCAAAAAGAGCTGTCACGAGTACGCAAACCATTCAGTTTCTACGCCACTCATAACAGATTGAAACGTTTTAAAATAATGCAGAGCGGACTGCAGCGATGATGCATAAGAGGATATTTCCCTCTGCCTTTACTCATTCCCTCTGAATGACTGGCTTCAGAGTCCTGAACTTTGCATCTGAAATACCGACGCACGAAAGGCAAATCAATGGTTAGCAATGTAGGGTCGGCTACTCTTGAACGACTCTTCTCTGGCAAGTTGGGGAATAGAATGTCAAGGGTAAGGGGGAAAGAATGTACAAGGGAGGCAGAAAGAATTAACAGGGGAGAAAAAAGGAGTGTGAATGTGCGGGGGAAGGCAGAAAACCAGAAAAATTCCATCAGTTCTGATGATTAGATAAAGCATTAAAAAGTCGTTTAGAAGTCAGTATCGGTCAAGGAAGTAAACTTCACATGTTGCACTAAATAGTATAATTTAGCACATAAACTGATTCATGTAAAATCTTCCAGTGCTTCAAAACGAGCGTCCGTGGAAAAACGGAAACTTTCCATCGGAAACGATGGAAAAACGTTTTCCATCGTTTCCGTGGAAAACGGAAACGGAACATCTGTGGCTGTGGAAACGTTCCACAGATGAGTTATCCTATTTCTTTAGTTTGAGTAACTTTACTCAAACTCTAATTTTGAGGCAATGAGGAGGGAAGCCATTGCGGGTGCTGGACACTCAACACCTCGCACTCTGACACAATACACACACCAGAACTTCGGACGTGCGCCTACCAGATAGTGTGCTCAACCATCCCTCTTCTCATTCTATTTTCATCATAAATACTAACATCGCCATGCAGTCAAAAACGACTATAAATCCCATATTAAATCAGATATTTATCTGTATCACTGATACGGACGGCCTTCTTTGACATAGTCTCGCTGATCAGGAATCCGCACCAGAGAATCTGAACCAATGATTTTTTCCTGTCTAATTCCTCCATTGCGTAAATAAATGTTTAGTCACAAAATATATACAGTATGTATATAGTTGGTGTGTTATTATATAGCATACACGGAAAAATAATTAATCAAAAGTTCATAATCAGTTTCACGTATCTACAGGTGCGTTACAAAAGAGGAGCAAGGACCGCCTCTGAAGTTGTGTGGTTCATTTACGTATACGTATATATTTCCCAACATACAAACCTCAAATACGCTATAAATATTTTAACTCACCCTGAATCGATCAAATTTATGTTTATTTTTTCTGTACTTGCATTTTTGGTTGTTAAATCTTATTTATGAATTTTTGGGACAAATCTGAAATTTGTATATTACAATTTGTTGGGCATATAGAGAGTAGAAATAATATTAAAAATAAATTTTTACTGCTAAGTAACGTTATGCTGCGCTGTGACAGACCGGCACGCTAGCGAAGGCTTACAGAATCTTGGTATTCATTTCAGATAAGGTGAAATACTGACTAATTCTATTTAAAAGCAATAAGGACTCAGCTCTGCAGGTTTGTGCATTCACAATCTCACAATCGTTGCCCAATTCCGGCCAGAATTTATGCAGTCTAGGTTTCTTCTAATGGAAGAGTGCATGGCGACCGAGAGCAACGAACTGGCGCTCTCACCAGCCTCAATATTAGCCTTCATTCTAGATGTTCGATAAGAATAAAATATTCTTTTACATTTCGGGAGCCCATGCTACGCAGGCACAAACATTCTGCTCTTTCAAATTGCAAAAGTGAATTAGAAAAATAAATCGCAAAATCTGGCGAGAAAATTTGACTAATTTTCCCGAGAAATGATATGTCGATAGCACAGAGTTTCATGGAAAAAATCATTCTTACTTGTAATTCTCACATTACACTACTAGGAAAAATTTCCAAATTTACCTTTTTGGATACAATGCACCATCCGACTAAAACGTTTGTCGTACCTTAGTATAATGTAGATTTAATTTAAGCAATATTTTACAAGTTTCCGCATCATAAATTCGAAGAGAAGAATACCTTAACTATAGTTGCGTTCAGTGTCACTGGTAGTCAGCACTGTACCTGCTCTTTCCGCGACAACAAGCATGAATTATATAGTCCCGCTGGAAAGCATGAATCATATAGTCCCGCTGGAAAAAAAGCCCGTAAAACAAACCTCTGTCTGACAAAGGACTGGTTATAGGCTAGCATTTGACAGGGCAATCCGCCACTAAGTATCTCAAATGATGACCAGAGAGCTTAGGACTGTGCAAAGAACAATTGCTTAGTGGAAAACGATGGTGACATGCAGTCATCCAGCGGAAATAGTGACAGAGCTAAAATTTTTAAGCTCACGGCAGGCGTTCTCTGCAGCGATTGGTGAAAGCAAACCGATGGAAACGTATTTGGCAGTATACTAGTGTGTTCAACGAAGGTCCTAAGAAAATTTCTGTCCGCACCATGCTCCCGAAACTAAAGGAAATGAGTTTGAGGAATTGCGCCGCCATCAGGAAACCATTGCTCAGTAAAGCTAATCGAGCAAAGCGGCTAAAATTTGCCAAAGACCACAAAGACTGGACTGTAGAGCAATAACAACACGTCCTATGGTCAGACGAATCGAGGTTCACTTCGTGCCAGAATGATGGCAGAGTTAGAGTGAGACAGGAAGCCCTTGAACCTTTCTTTAATCCTTCACGTATCGCACTGACAGTACAGGCTTCCGGGGGCAGTGTAATGATCTGGGGGTGCTCCACATGGTCGGGATTAGGTTAAGCAACCTTGCACAGCAACAAATGGAAACCTTAGGATCATTTGAACACCCTAGGGGACAAAGTATACTCGTCTATGGATTTTTATTTTCCTAATGGTTCGTGTGTTCTTCAAGAGGACAACGCTCGCTTACACCGGTCTCATGGGGTTCAAGATTGGTTCAGGGATCACGAGGGATCATTTCCTCGTATGAAATGGCCTCCACAGTTTCCTGATTGAAATCTATCGGTAATTTGTGTGTCCAGCTACAGAGATAGCTACAAGCCTCAACACATATCTTCTTTCTTCGTTGGACGATTTTTTTCAACGTTTGCTCACACTTTGGAAAAATATTCGTTCAAATAGTTTGCAAAGTCTTCTTAAATCTATGCCTGATACAATGAAAGCTGCAGTCAATGTAACAGGCGGTCCTGTTAACTATTAAACTTGATTATTTTCGCTACATTCACATTCCTGCACGGTGCGACAAATTTTTTGGCCGGGTTGTGTATACGATACAAGTAAAATGCAAGTACACAGAGCGAAACAAAATTTCGTAGGAATTTTGGGTGTTCTTATTGTTTTACGATAAATTGAATTCGAAAATAATATTTACTTGTCAGTAACAAATATCGTGTTACAAAGTGTCATTTGAATAAAGAGGGCTGCATCTGGGCTTCCATCAGAATTAAATTTAAAAAAAAATGTGATTGCTTGAGGGGATACATGGGAATTTGAAAAACTTAAAACACTGAACCTTTTCTTATAAATTAATAAGAAAAGGTTCAGTGTTTCAAGTTATGTTATGTAAAATGTTATGTATCTGATAAATATATTTATATCTATTAGATACATTTCAGGGAAACATTTTCAACAAATAAAGTCGACGTATAGATTTTCTTTGGACACCCTGTATAGTTGGATATGTGACCTACACAAGCTCCACCACGTGAATAGCCAGTACTGCATACGAAACTCGCTCATGAGATGTACAGCCTTTTGTGGAGCTGTGTCCCTTCAGACGTATTTTAGTCTCGAGTTAACAAGTCGGCGCATGCGTGTTGCACAAAATTTCACACAGCAAAAAGCGTATCTGAAGCGTCTCAAAAGCGTCCATGGCACTCGGAAATGTTTATAAACATCGGCCTTCTGAGATTAACATCAGAAAAAGGGCTGGCTTTAGATGCACAATAAGCATAAACTAGTTTAGTGAAAACAAGATATTATAGTAAATGAGTTCATTTGTGGTCTTCTCAATACGCTTACGTAAGCTTACGTTTGGTTCAATCTCAGCGCGTGCACACTTCAGTTTATGTGCCTCAGTTGCTTCACTTTATTAGGTACTTTATACTGTCTTTTCAAAGTCTGTAAAGACCAAACTTAACGTATTTCTTTATGACTTGGTCTTATGATAGTTAATACGGCATTTAATCGTTGGATATTTAGCAAACACTTTACTTTTCACAGCGCAGTATTTAAATGCAGTGCACAATTTCTATCATGCATGTTACAAGAAGATTAAGAACATTACACTCACAATTTCCGTCCATAGAATCTAAAGGCATGGAAGTTGAAGCGAAACTACAGCTCCTGCCAACGCTGTCACGACCCCACCTGAACTCTGGACGAGTTCTGACACTCCACGGCTGGGGTCGAGTGTACGGCACTCAGGATTCTAACGATAAAATGACCGTAATTTCCACGAAATAAATACGTGCGCGCAGAGCAGCGTGCAAGACGCGTGTAAACGTAGCCTGGGCGTTTTTTAATTTCCATGGTTCTTGACTCCAAATCGTCAATTTCCCCTCGGTTTGACACCGGCATCTAATTGACCAATTTGCTTCCGACGCGCACTCAGGGTCAGTAATTTGCGCGCCCCAGCTGCTGTGCATGGCTGCGAGCCTTCCTTTCAACCCCCTTCCTCGGCGAGGATTCTTCTTCACCCAGCTCGAATTTTTCAATTTGGTGCGAGTAAGCGCGTCTAATGTCCGCATAAAAGAGTTTCGTATGAGTTTGCGCGTGCTCTTCTTCACCTATTTCGGTACAGGCAGACCATTCCCAAGTGTACTCATACATCTCGAGCAAATAAAATCTCTCATACGGTACAAAATCGTGCGTTTTTGGCCCGAAACCTGCCGGTGAAGGGGTTAAGCCATTAGCTGTCATTGGGTAGCGGGGTCCCAACTGAATTTATAAGCAATTCTTACACATGCACCATCCTCTTGTAATACGTCTGTGAGACAATTTATTCCGCGCTATTTTAGAACTAGCTGCTCACTTAATTCTTTGGGATTTCATTTGTTTTTTACTAGTATACACGCCCCGATAAAAATGACGGGATTTACTATAATTTATTGCAAAAATGAATGGATTTTTCTCAAGGAAATTCCTCCTCATCAGGGAAGCTACTCCTCAAGTTAAATATTCAAAAACAAACTATGTTAACCTAAATGCTGCCTATTACTATATGTCATATCTAATCGAATATGACATATTCTTTTAAATAAGAGATTTACATAGCTCCGTTTAGAATACATAATTTACTGTGCGATACTCAGTATCCTGTCTACGACTCTGCCGCATAACAGCGCCGCTTGCAGCGCCGTGGTGGGATGCAAAAAGTGTAACACACAAAAAATTATACATATGAATATATTTACAAAACCCACGACGGCTATTATAACAGGGATAGCAGGAATAATATCTGATAACTTATTAGTTAGAGGCATGTGCTATGGGCGACAAGAGCAAGAACTCGCATTTGAATAAAAAGTATGTTCCATAGCGAAAGCGCTAAACGTCGTGGCACCAGCACCCATGCCCGGCAGACTGCCGCAGTTTTCAGTAGCTGTGTTACAGCATTGAATTCCCTTACGGTGTTATTCCCCGCATCACAATCCGAGGTCACCTCACGTGATTTTTTCTAGTTTTAATTGCTCTCGTAAAGTATAATATTAGGTTACGTAAGTGGAAAAGTCCCGTTCATAGTTACATTTTGTGGGCCAAGGAAATGATTCATTACTGGGTGACTGACTGGTTCAGTTTTTGCGTCCGCTCATATAATAGATACATACCAATCATAAATAACATTCATAGAAGGATAGACATGATAGGGGAATTTTTTGTGGCCCACTCTGCCGAGTATTGAACTGAGAATATGTCGCATGAAATTTATTCTTCGGTACTTTCATCAAGTATAAATTCCGCAAATGATTGAAAAATGTTCCGCACTAGTACTTGCTGTATATTCCGTTACCAAAAGTTCTAATCAAAAGATGTCTCCATATTTTACAATAACAGTACTTCTATTACTTATAAGTCTATGTAAATACGTCGTAGCTAATTTAGCTTAGTACATCTGGTAATTGACCATAAATGTATAAATGTGAAAATATAATGTTTCAAGGTAAACCCTAAAATGGAATTAGCAACGCATTACACGTATATTTAAAACCCAATTCCAGTTGGAAGCGTCCTATTTAAGCAGTCGCATGAGACGGTGCAAATAAGTAGAGCTCAGATCGAGCACGAGATGCAAGCAATGCATGGCTCAGTCAAGCTACGTAGGCATGACGCGAGGGACAGTCTAAAATTCTCAGGTAACTAAAAAATGGAACAAAAACGCTATTAATTTGAGAGGCAACATAAAAGGGAGTTTACCGATGGAAATATTAGTTATGAAAGTGCATGGGTAATAGTAGATCTTACGTAAGAAAATAATTATACTTTTAAAATCAACTTTTTCTTTTGCGTTTTTCCGAGAATTTTGAGAACTTTGCTCTTAGCTCGTTCGTACAGCTAGGCTCAGAGCCATGGACGCTTATCGTAGAGCGAATCCGTGATGTTATTGTAGGAATGCATTTTTTCTTGATGTGGCACGTATTTTTTAGTAAAATGAAAGGAATATATTGCACTACACCAGTACTTATCGAGATGCTGAAATGATATACGTCATTTTCAAAAATAAATTTCCGTAGAAATATTTAGTTTTTATGATCCTTAGTTCAAGTTCAATCCCCCTGTATAATAATAATAGCCCAGTGCTGCTTGGTTAGTTGGTCCGTCTATATCTCTGTCACGCACTTAAGGATTTAGATACGAGAAAATTCCCGGGTTTGTATTCCTAATCAGCAAGACTGTCAGAGAAGGCAGTCCCAATCAGTGATACTGAAAATAACATTATTGCATCTCTGAGTCACCGTAAATAAGAGGGTATTCTAAGAAATCAACATCATTTGTCCGGCCAAAAAATGAGATGAAATTGTCACATTCTATACTCGGTTAGTTATGATAGTCACCAGAAAGTGTCCAAAGGCGTTATGATAGTCACCAGAAAGTGTCCAAAGGCGTTATGATAGTCACCAGAAAGGGTCCAAAGGCGTTATGATAGTCACCAGAAAGTGTCCAAAGGCGTTATGATAGTCACCAGAAAGGGTCCGAAGGCGTTATGATAGTCACCAAAAAGTGTCCGAAGGCGTTATGATAGTCACCAGAAAGTGTCCGAAGGCGTTATGATAGTCACCAAAAAGTGTCCGAAGGCGTTATGATAGTCACCAAAAAGTGTCCAAAGGCGTTATGATAGTCACCAGAAAGTGTCCAAATGCGTTATGATAGTGACCAGAAAGTGTCCGAAGGCTAGTATTCCAACATATAGCTGTGATCACTGGGTGTATGAGTGCATGTTACCCTCCTATAAATATTACACCTGTTCAGATTGTAATCGGAACATTGTGGAAAATTACTGAAGCTCACATATGTATGTTCTCGCTCCATCAGTTCATACACTCTCCCATGATGACTTTCCTCTCCCTATGTGGGAGCATACCTCATTTTTGGAATATTTTTTAAGACTGAATAATTATGGACGAACGTTTAAGAACGTCTGTTTGTACAATGTAGCACTAAAGCTGAAATTATTTGTTAAGCATTCGAATGATGGTCTAATTTTTGTCGCGACCCTATATAGGTATAAACAACATTTTCTCGAAATACTCAAACAAATCGACGAACTATATGCAGGTGTTGACGACAATCGGTGCTCCACGAAGTCAAGTTTTCCAAACCAAAAAGTAGAAACAAAGTTTCCTTTAAAAGTATCGCATTTAACAAAGAACAACACACACTAAGATGGAACGGCGCACGCAAGAGTTGACGAGAATGGTGCTCCACAAAGTCAAGTTTTCCAAAGCCGAAACAGAAAGAGGCGAGGTGTTCGAGGCCGAGCTGGCGAGCAGAAGGAGGATGTGGTTAGGGCCTCCATATTATAAAGGAGCTCCTAAAAGAACACACATAGGGTGGCTTCCTTCGCCCGGCGCGGCCGGTCGCAACGTGCGCGCACAACTCCCTTATAAAAAGGCCCACAATTACGCCTGAATACTGCAATAAATTACGTCACCGCGTAGGCCCCACTCTCCTCCTAATATCAGTCCAAAACATAATAATATCCTCCCAAAACTAATCGACAGACCCGGAACAATGTATGCCTCTGCTCGCTCGACACTCTAATATGGGCGTCGCAATAGGGAGCTGCTCCGTCTCGTTAAAGCGCCGCTATTAGCCTTAAACTTGACCGCGAATACAGCCTCTCATGGGTTGCAAGATTTTCGAACACGTGTGGTGCATTTTAGGATGAGCTCTTTAGTTTGCCGTACTTCGTACGCGTAAAGAATTCAGAGCACATTCGTGTAGTACGTCGAATTACGAAGGAAAGGACACCATGATCTGTACCTATCTGTACGTATTATATGTAGGTTTTCACCCCTCGCGTAAGAAGAATTCAGACCACATTCAAGTAGTGCATCGAAAACTGAATAATCTGTTTATTTCTACCTCGTACGAAAACTTTCGCTGGCCAAATTAGCCTGAAGTTACACCGAAGAAATTATTTAAATGAGAGCGCAAAGCAATGGGAGGCGCACGTAGGTTTCATGGCTCGCCACGCATGGTCGAGAGAAATGAGTTCATTATCAGCGACTTTGATTGTTATCTGTTAATTCAGTTAGTCTGATCTGACTGCACCAATAGAGCAGCAACGAGTACCTCGATTTTGTGAAGTGAGCCAGAGTAAAATGCACTGTAGTAGTAGTAGTAGTAGTAGTAATAGCTGTAGTATGGTGGTAGTAGTAGCAGTAGTAATAGTAGAAGTAGTAATAGTAGTAGAAGTAGTAATAGTAGTAGTAGCAATAATAGTAGTAGTAGTAAAGATAGGAGCGCTTCAGTAATTCTGCCTATTTCGCACGGAAAGAGTAGGAGCCATTTTACATGGAATTAGGAGAACGGGGAATCTATACCCAAGGCAGGTGTGCACAAGATCCCCTGCGCATAGAAACAGCAAGTTGAGAAAAAAAAGGAAGAAAAGATAAAAAATAATCAGCGATGAAAGCATAAAAACGGAAAAGAGCAAAAATAGCACGAAAGATAGAAGTCCCGAAGGTCTATTTACAGCTGAGGTAACCTAACAGTGCCCTTAGGGAGCGCTAGTCCCCTAGCGCTCGATAGACACGCCTTACTAACTTAACCTTAACGCCTTTCCTTTGCCTCTTACGGACGGACTGACTCAAGCACCACGCACAATGAATGAGAGTTAAGTAGAATGCTAAAAATTCCTTTTTAGAATTAAAAATATAACGACAGAATTGTTCTTTTGGTAGCACAATTAATACGAGTTAGAAAATAATTACATACAGTACATCTAAGTGCTAGACTAAATTCAGGCAACAAAAATGGATATTGTTGCAACACGTTCAAGTAATAAACAGTTTTCTCATTAACTGATGTCAGTCAGTTTATGTTGCCGACAAGTGCCTACCACTCACCTCGTCAGTTGTTACTGAAAACAGGAGTCGTTCATGTCACAGACTTCTGCATTTTTCTTGAAATATTATTTCTTAAAATATGAGCCTTAAAAAACTTACCTAGTTACGTCCGTGAAGTTGGCTCTCACAACAGATTCTTAACCTTTACGCCTTAAATTAATTACATGCAGTATCTTTTGCGTCTTAGTGAGTCTGAATGAACATTTAAATTAAATGAAAAAACACATAAGTGGGTTGACGGTCACAGGTGCTTTATGAGTCGCATTCCTTACCAGACATTGAAATGCGAACAGAAGCCGCTTGAAGTAATGTCAAATAATTCTAAAAGTTATATATGCGTCTACTTAAAGGCCCCGGTAAAAATCGGCGCAGTTTTTTCATAGTTTCTTGACATTTTTCGCGGAGCTCCCAGGCCAGCAGCGCAGTGGCTCGGCTGCTCAGACCGCTTTAGAGACGAGCGTCGCTACCGAGGACAATTGCTGCCTAGATCTGCAAGCGGCCACTAGCCAATTTCTCGCTTATGTATAGAGATAATCTGCGCAAAACTGCCAGAATGCTTCAAAAATTACCATCGCTGAGAAGAACTTACCGAAAATATCTGGGACAACTGCTTTAATTTTAATAGGGAGTTACCCCAGGGCGTAAAGGGTTAATGTAAAAAGTTTTCTTTTTTGTATTTTGCGCTGCATCTACCTGCAATACTCGTTACTCAATAATCCAAAACACTTCTCAATTTTACTTCTGCCTTCATAAAACGCCCAATTAAGTGGTTTACTCTCTAATTCAATAGAATTTAAGCCAATTTACAAATATATGTGTCTGTGTACAGTTACTTACGCTTTTCAAGTGAAATTTTTATTTCTGATATTTTTAATGCGAATGTTGCAGTTAAATTCAGTTGGAGGAAATATACTTCACAAGTGCCGACCACTTACCTCGTACATGCCCGCCCAAACCGGACACGAAGCAAGCGTGTTGTAGTCGCTGCCGCGCATGCGCCGGGCCGCCTGTCAAAAATGAGACGCGTTAACAGTATTTGGCAACTGGAGTTGACCTGTCGATCGAAACTGACATCTTGTCCTTCACTCGTCACTCGTGAGCTGCCAGATGCGCGGTGATCGGCCGACACTCACCTCTAACTAGACGTTGTAAATACTTGTTTCTAAAGTTCAATTTGATTCGCATGCACGATTAGGTGAAAATTGAAACACATTATTATTTTATAAAACGTTCTATGCGTAAATCCTAAAAAGGGTTAAATGGACGACAGGGAAGGAAGGATCACAATCTGTCAAGCGGCTTTGTGATTGGTTGACAGCTTGGACGTAGATCATCAGTTGATGGGATCTGACAGTTGCAGGCTGTCGGCGGCAAATCTTTCTTCATCAACTGAAATGATAGACGCTCCTGGCGTTTTAGTCTGTCTTTTGAATCTAGCCGAACACCTCATCAATAACTCTAGCATGTTTAGAAAGTGAGACAAGTGCCCAATCATTATCACGGCATAATTTGGAGTCCGAATGTTTTAAAGACTTCTTTTCAAGTTGACAGATTGACGCCTCCCTCTCCACACGGACGGATTAACCGAGATCTTACATCACATTAAGGATATCACTGTGTACAGCGAGATAATTCATGTGCACGGGCCCACAGTCGCTGCAAATTTCCATATTAGGGCATAAAACAGAATAGAATGGAAATACTAGATTCGTTGGCCTGTCAAATTGAGGACATAAAAAAGTTGGAGTGGCAACACTGACGTGAGGAGAGACGTCTGGTTGATTGATTCGCCGCGGCCGCGGATGTGACAGGCGCCAATAGCAAGCATCTTGTGCAAGACGGACGATGCTTGCATGACTCCTCCTTCAGATCGTCCTCCTCTCGCTCCTTCTCTCTCGCTCTCCCTTTAATTATTGTACGAGCTGTCATGGCCAGCGCAGCGTTGAGTTCTATGTCGGAATACCGACGTGTAACGACGGATGAAATTCACGAGACTCTTCAGTGTCAAGATCGACGTAGGATCAAAAAATTTGTGAGGCCCTAATGATATTTTACAACGGGTAAAATTTACGAGTACCCTCATTCTTCATTCAAGATTGACTTGGATTAAAAAATAGTAAGGGCCAAAAGACATTAAATAACGGGTAAAGTTTTACCAATGTCTTCATTCAACATTCAAAATCGATCTGGATTCTAATAACCTGTACGGTCCGAGAGTGAGATTCACGAAAACACATTCATGTTGAGGACACACAGAAATGCGTATATTCTAGAGCTTTTATCAGTTAGTTTTAATAAACGAGATATCATTATTTTTGACAGCGAACGTAAGGTGCCATAAATTAAATTGGTGCATGTTAATTTGCCCGCAAAAGATTACTTTACAAACGAGGAAACTACGATATACTTCGTCGAGTTTTGTTAAAACTGTTGGTAATTTCACTGAAACTATTCTCAAACAAACTCTTCAGTAAAACATATCTTTAAAATAGCAGGCCGCAGACGAATCGTGCGGGCTTCAGTTTTCAATTTTGTCTGTTTTGATTACGAATAATTGTAGAGCTAAATGGAAATCAACCCAATCTTACCGTGGTTGTCTTCGTACTAACCTCACAAGGCTGGAATATCTAAATTCTAGGGGAAAAACTACATTTTTGCATAAACACCAGTCCTTCCCTGGGGGCGTCGGAATGATACATATGTCTCGTTCAATAAAATAAATTCGCTTGCACATTTTCAATGATTCTCAGTTCAATTTTCATTTATAATTATTCATGAATAATCATTTTAAATCTTTACTGAGACATTTTAGATCGTTACCTGAGGGCAACAATGTGCCTTACGGGAATTAAGAACATAATTTGCTGCGGTTTTCTGTACAGGATTTTAACTATCACAGGAAGTTTTGAGTCACATATTCACTCGTTTCCTCAACTGTGCCTTCGAAGTTCAAGTTGCATTACTTCACCGTTTTTCCGTCAAGGACGAATTAACTCGTTAATTATGTAACCAAATGAGTGTTTCTCAACTTTGGACGGGCAGACACACCGCGTTTTAAAGCTCGAATGAGAAAGCTTGAAATGCGCTCACCAGTCCTTCCACAGCTTAAGTTATAGCGTGACCTCTCCTCGTACGTACATACCGACCACTGTATGTGAGTGCATTCATACATTCGGAGAAAGATACAAAAAACACCTGAATGTAGCACATGTTCGTGAATAACTCCGCCGAGGAAGGGGTGTAATAGAAGCTCATTTGAATATAGAGTTCAGCTTAATAATCTTTTCATGCCCGAATTTATTTCCCGCTAAAAAACTCATAACGTTTTTTGTGGTTTGGTGTCCCTTAAAAAGAACAGGAATGGTTAAACTGTAGCAAGAGCAAGCTTACGTGTTACGTTGGTCGCCAGGTATCTTAAAAAGGGAATTAAAGCCCGTCAAAATGTATATATCACTAAAAATAACAATGCCTAACTTTGCCGTGCACTTATCTGCTTTATAATGGGACAACATAAAGGTCATGTGGAGTTGAAGGGGCGAGCCTGTCTGTGCTCAGGAGATGGACAAATTAGGGGTGAAGTAGCTACATGGTCAACACGGTTAACCTACAAGAATATGTATGGTCAACATAAATACAGGGTACGTGTCGCAATAATGTACTATACTACAGTTCAATCATTCATTAAGAGTTTGAAAATTTCGAAGTATTTGCTATCAATTATTATAATGAGTGAGAATTTTATTTAAAATTTTTACGATATTTATTACATACTTTATGATCAGTCAAAGCATTCCGACAACAAAAAATTTTGACAAAAAAATATTTGGCAGCAAAGTATTCGACAACAAAGTATTTCACAACAAAGTATTTTGAAAACAAAGTATTTGACAACAAAGTATTTTGACAACAAAGTATTTTGACAACAAAGTATTTTGACAACAAAGTATTTTGACAACAAAGTATTTTACAACAAAGTATTTGACAATAAAGTATTTGACAACAAAGTATTTTGACAACAAAGTATTCTGACATCAAAGTATCTTGACAACAAAGTATTTGACAACAAATTATTTTGGCAACAAAACATTTGACAACAAAGTATTTGGACAACAAAGTATTTGACAACAAAGTATTTTGATAACAAAGTATTTTGACGTGCATTTGACATCACAACAAGACGGATCCGAGCTTGCATTGAGACTGCGTGGGAGGTCGCCCTCCACAGAGCAATTATAACTATCATATCATATTAAACTATGAACTATTTATACATTTAAATCATACACATCGCTTGTGTACCATGCGTATTTTGGAATAAGTTTCTTGATGAAAACACTGCTTGACATCGTTTTTGTTCCTGGCAATTTACTTTTATTTTTCGTAATTCGTTTGTTGCTAAACAACAGTGTACTAGGGCCTTCTCCTCTATGAAACTTTGCTCTAGTTTCATACTCGCTTGTATTATATTTATTGCTGCTATCATATTGATGAAAGGTAAATAGGAAAATAATTTAAGGCCTGTCCACAGAACCAAAGCTCTAGCGTTAAGTATTTCTAAAGTATATTTCGTTTTGTTCAGTTGCAAAGAATCCGGAACTCATGGTTGTCACACAGGAACGAGGCACAAGTACCACCTGGCTGTATGTCAACAGGTACGTGTATTACATGCTTCTCTAACTTCAACAGGAATACTTCCTCATCTGAGTGACAAAAAAAATGCTACCAAAATCGGCTCCAAATAAGAATATTAAAAAAATCCCTTACAAAACTAAAACTTGCCGTATCACTGCAATTTTATATATATAACCCACTAACTTCGAGCTCTCGACCCATCACCTGATGTCGTACTATAATTACACACTTGATTTAGGCATGAACCCGCGGTGTAGTTAAATTTCAAATATAATATAATTTCAAATTAAAGCTGGACATGAACACGGCGTGCAAAACCAAAACACATTGCTGATCTAATTACACCTTTCTGTGGATCGGTGTAACAAATTATGGAGCATCATCCACGATGATCTGCCACTTGGCGTATACTTTTTTTACTTTTAAAACGAGGAATTCATTATGTATATGACTTTTCAGCTTCTCTAAAATGATGCTGAGACTGTAGACGCACAGAAAAAACACAGCGAGTTGGTGAAAAAAATTTCTGCCATCGGCTTTATCAATGGTTAATAGATCACTAATATTTCAACATTTAAAAAACATACTTACAGAGTCCTATTTGCTGAATATACATAGGCCGGTCCAGAAAGGTCTACAACACTCCACTTCAACCACACTGTGCACACCAACGCGCGGGAAATAGTGACTCCGCGATCTTGCTGCGAAGGCTAACACTTTCAGTAAAGTTAAGAACGCGCGCTTCGAGAATGTTCGGATTATTCAGCATGTATGAGCATAATTCAACGGATGACGGTTCGAAATTTTCAATGTTAATTTTGGAGTAATATGATTCAATTTTAATCTCATTGTCATTAATATGGATTGAGGAATCAAATTAAAAATATATACTTATAAAGCTCTGTTAGTGATTTTAAAGTAGCATTTCGGGTGCCTATTTTCAATAAGTTATTTATGCAGAGCACATATATGTATAAGCCATTTATTTCAATTTCATTATTTAAGACTTTCAAAATATTTCTTCTCTAATACACAACATACTTTATAAACTTTTCTCTAATACACAACATACTTTACTTTTCAAATAAAAACTATAATGTAAGCTAATTTTAATTGCATCATCTTTTATGCGAATAGAAATATTTACATAGTTTTCAATTTAAATTTAATATCTTCAACCTATTACAACCTTAATAGAGAAAGTTAATGAAAAAACTTGCAAAATAGCTAGGTAAAATTCTTCTGGTTTTAAAATTTTCTATAGACTCAATGACGCAAGAAATATCATGTTTTCAAAGGGAAAGTTTTCATATGACGTGTGTCCAATGTTGGCTACTCGGTAACATAGCATGAAAAAGGAATTGAGCAGCTACGTCAGTTTTTGGCACTACATGTATACATCTACACAACTAGCTATATATGGAGGCTATGTAGGTGTCTAAATAGTATATTTTTAGCTCCCCTCCCTAACATTTTACTTCGAGCCTCCTAACACTAAAATGAAAAATCATAATTCAAAAACGCTTTTTCGAGCTCCTCAAAAACTTGACCCAACTTGAAGTTTTCAACTGATCATAGATTTTTTAAATTTTCGTCGATTAAAACACGAGTTTGTCGAAAGAAAGTTACAAGAAGAGAAACAACGGTCAGCAATAAAATGACTTCAAGCCATAAGGTATAAAATTGAAGATATTTAATCTGGAGCTGTAACTCACTGCCTAACTCGTATAACTACTGTCCCGGGAGGCAGAATGGCTATTTATACCAGGCATAAATAGACTTCACACATATTAGCGCGGAGAATACCCGTACACACACCAGCCGGCTCCTCCTCCCCCACCTGAACTCCCTGTCGACTGAACGCCCCCTCTTGCTCCAGCCGCTTGTAATTAACTGGAAGGAAATTGTTGCCATAAATAACATTGATGCCACCGACCGAACTGCCTCACTCGGCTCCAGTCTTGTTACTCTCATAGCTACTCCAACTTACTTGTTGTTGTTGTTGTTCTTGCTACTACTGCTGCGCCAGCCTCTGGGACGCCTGTTGCTTCTCTGAAAAGTTGTTTTCAGAGTTCAGAGCACATGGTTTGCACGTACGGGGGAGTTCTCAAACATCTGGGTCGCCTGTTGGTGCTCTGAAAAGTTATTTTTTTAGGGAGCGAGGTTTGTGCTCAAATGTAAGTTTTTCAATACTCTATATAGTTTGGGAAAAGTATTTCGTGCACATATACGTGCGTAAGTACGAGTATGTTAACATGTCTCCTATGCACGTGCAGAAGTAGAACTCAAAGAACTGCCGTAGCGCAGTACGCGCGTGTGCCGTTGTCAAAGCTATTTGTAACTTCAATTATTCTTCCGAAATCAAAACCCTGTTATTACACAAAAAAATGGTTTCCACAGTTTTACACAAAGAAACCGTGTTAGTTTTTTATTGAGCTTGCGTGCAGCTGAAGTCCGCGCACGAGGTTCACACGAATTCATTTTCGACGCAGTAGAGCCTCGACTTGGAGGCACTCTTCCATTTACGAAATACTCGTCAGAGAACAAAAGTTCTTTACGACCGATCTCAGTACACTCACGTACGTGGATCCCGCGTACATTCGATTTGCGAGGCAGAGCTCGTGTGATGGGAACCCAAAGATTTCATTTATTGGACATAGAAAAAGAAATTCAGATTACGTCACTTTTTCAAGGGTAATTTTCTGTCGCATATAATTTCTATCTTTAATGGAATAATTACGATTATCTAGTTAATGAGATAATTATTTTCAAGTTCATTACTCAGACAATATGTTTTTATGATATTTTTTTTATTACTTGCTTATTTTATTATTTATTAATTTTCCCATAAGCTGTTGGAAGTTTATAATTTTTTAGTTTATTTATTCATCTATCATTGCATCTGGAAACAATTACTCATTAAATATGTTTTTATATTTATTTAGATGTTCATTTAACTGACCGTTATTATTCATTTGTAATTCATCGTTATTTTGCACAGGTCAGTTGACTACACTCGACCTGGTCTCTGCCACAGCTCGAGCGCAAGTCTCTGTAGCGGAGACTGGTGAATGGTTTCTGCACGGAGACTGGTGAATGGTTTCTGCAGCGTAGGCTGGTGAATGGTTTCTGCAGCGTAGGTTGGTAATTTTTTTTCAAATTAATGACGAACTTCTTATAGTTAATGCTTGAACGCGAATGCAGTTACGGACAATAGAGGCAATATGGGCGAAGGTTCATGATAGAGGAACATGTGATCATATATTCTTCAAAACCGAAAATAGTACATCATGTCTTTACCAGGACACACTTGACGTCTTCTACATTTTACCTAATAAATAGATATTCCACGCACACACGTGTTTCAGGGGTCCGTATTTCATAATATAGTATAAAATTTCGAAATATTAAGCGACGTTTGTCCATGGTCGCGTAAGAGCGAGCCAGGTATGCAGTGTGCAGGTCTGGGCCGGAAACGTAGGAAACATCACTCCCAGGGAATCGGTCCCAGTGATATTTCCCCCGCGGAGCTAAACGTTTCTCTTTACGCTCCTTTTCCACGGGACTGAATAGAAGCCAACGACGTCTGACGAACTGTGCATGCAATCGTGTTCGCCTCCAAAGCCTGCACGAGTTCACTCGCACGTGCGTTGTGTGGGTACGCTGCACGGTCTGCTTGCGTCTCGAATGTTCTGTGCAGCTGTAACTCGGAGCTGTCCTTGTTGAGGGTTGCCCGCAACCTCGACCTTGTAAGGACTGTAATTCTCGAGGGACATCACAATAATGCAGCTTGGTCCTGAAATCTCATTGTTTCGTTCGATACTAAGGGGAGCATGCGGTCGAGCACACAAAATATGAACGACTGTTTGCGTGATGTTTCGTTCGTTTAGAAAATAAGAAAGACAAGTTGATGCTCATAGCGCTGATGTCTTGATGCTTGCCTAGCGCACGATGAAGGGCCACATTCTGCACTGCATAGCGCTTCATTAGCAGCCGCTCGTTAAGGACAGGACTCGTGACGTGACTGCACAACTCATGCATTCAAGAGGAGAAGAAATTACTTCTTCCGAAAGGGTACTGCGCGATAGACACGTTCAGGGCATAGCTTGTTTTCAGGGAACTTATGTTCAAGACTTGGTGTTCTCGCGAGAAATTGAAAAGCGATAACGAGCATCACTCCAAATGTTTTTGTAAATTGTTATCCGCCTAAATATAGCCTCAAATACAATTCATGTGGCTGATAAAAACATTTCCCTTTTTCCTTATGCTTACTTATTGATTATATCTACTTATACCTACTTCTAGTTATCTATTGAACGATTAAGTGAACTAGTCCTCCGACTCAATTCATGAAATGTTTCAGCATTTCAAGTAATGCCTGGTTTTACTACATGGAGTTTAGTTCATTACTAGTGATAACTGATACCACCACCTGACTGTCACACGCGCTCGTACAGGACCGAGAACGCCTCAGTTGTGAACTTCTCTGGATTGGAACATGCGCTGTACTCTTGGAGTGCAATAGTACAGTGCATATTCCGGGCGCCACTTATGTGCACGCACGTTCTTGAATTGTCGCTTTAGTGTCAGCTCGCACATATGGCTGGCGATGTCAGTTTTGTGATAGACACTCACAGCTGCACGGACTCTCGTACGGGCAATTTTGATAGATAAATTGACAGCTGCACTCTAGCACGTAATTTCAAGAGAGAGACCTACAACTGAACTCTTGTGCGAGTATTGTTATCGTTATTTTAAAGGTGAACTTTACGGCCAGTAATGTATGGCGCAAGTCATGATCTGGAAACGAGTTCCCTTAGTTATACTTGGAACACAGTTATACATCGACGCTGGAGTGTGATGCAACGCACGTGGTGCACGTGTGAATCCGGTTCGCTTTCCACACAGGGCTAGCATGTACATCCGCAATCTGCGCTTACAAGAGTGAGACAGCCTGTCAAACTAACCCACTACCAACATCCTTATTTAACACTGCATCTAGAGAACTCTTATAACTTATTTTCCATCTTGAAAAGCTTATGTGTATGAATTAATCCTGAGCTGAGTGCTTCTCTTGGGCAAGGAGGCTGAAAACGTGAAATTCCGGGAAGGCGGCACACCTGTGTGGGCTGGGCCATGGCATCCAAACTTCTACCGACGAATCCAAGGAATGAAAACATTATTTCATTAATGCCCACAGTTTTTTGTACTGTCGAACATTCATATGGTAGGCAATAGTGAAACCCGGGGCAAACTTTTTCCGTTGGAATCATTTGAACGGAAGGACCATGAAGTCCTCTTTTGACACGCTGACACGTGTCACGCGAGGTCTGAGCGCACACCGCACTATGTGCATCGTGGGAAAGACAGCGAGCATTCCGCTATTCAGAAGCTGTAATTCCTGCCTTCATCATTCATGTAGAATGTAAAAAATTATTTTTACACCGAGGTAATTTATTCTTTCCGTAACCTCCGACATGTTTTCTCAACACTTGACATATGGTTGACAAACGCCCATAACACGTAAAACCAATTTTCTAAGTCTATTGATCCAGTTTGCGGTTTGTGTATACGAATGATGTTTTTATGTGAATACAGTATACGAGAATAATACACGTTTGTGTATTTGCATGTGTGAATGTCCACGTCCGAGAGTGCATAAAATCTGTGCATACTAATCAATGGTCAAGGAAAACTACGTATACAAATGTTACAAAAACGAAGCACAAGTGTATATGTTCATGTATATATACGTACGTACATATAATATTTATATGAATATTTATTTCCTAAATAATCGGTACAACTATGTATATGGAATTTTAAAACACAGTCGTCCCCCATTAAGAACACTAAATTGTTTCCAGCAAGCAACCGCTCTATCGTCTTGTGTGTTTCATATGGCACGCCCTATTTGCTCCTTATGACGCAAATCCTTCCATGATATTTGATTCTCTCTCCAGTTGACCCGGTACTACACATGAGATGGCTGGGTGTGACTCCAGTAAAGACAATACTAGCTTCTTTCACATCAAGATAATATTTAAAGTGTGTGCCCTGAAATAAAATCGTTTTTTTACTGAATAACGACAGTAGAAATTATTTTTACTCACTTCAATCATTCAACAGCTAAAAAACTGATCATTAGATGAAAGCTTCATCTCCACTTGTGAAAGTCAGTTGCACCTTTGGATGGGGCATTAAATGGAATTTCAATGTCTATAGTGAAGAAAGTTCGCTGCATCGATTCCATGGCAGTCGTCAGACGACGACACGTCAATCTTCTCCGAAGAAAGTCTGTTGCTTCAATTCTCTGACAGTTGACATCAGTTGACATTTCAATCTCTACTGAAGAAAGTTGGTTTCATCAATTCTTTGAAGGGTTACTGAAAGAATTTCTTCCTCTGACTGAACAAGATCCCGAAAAGAAAACGCTCATTTAATAGGAAAAATTTCGTCAATTGGTCAATCCAAGACAGGACACCATTAAAAGCACACGGAAACACAAGTTTAATAGGATCTTACTGTCGTACTCCAAACAACATATTTTAAGACTAACTTGAAAATTCACTGAGACACATTCCAAAATTTTTTACCACTTAGCATCTGGGTACTGAAAATTTTCTGAAAAATCGCTCCATGCATTTTGACTGGGAATCAGTTCACTGAGATGAAGAAGGCAGGCTGCCGGGCGTCCTGCTGGAGCGAGCTGTAGCCTAAATACGGCCGGAGGTATAGGTAGGTGTACGGAGTGGGCAGGCCTCTGGACCCATACTTCAAGGTATCATGTTACTGAGCTATGTCCACCGACCAAACAACACGGTGCTACGTCTTGCGCCACCTCCAAAAATGTTGTTCTCTGATAAGCTTCCATGCTTATCTTGAGGCATTCCTCGCAACAACAACATAGAGCTCGCGCATTCGACAAATTGCGTTGCATTCCAACGTATTCTTCTCTTTCTGTCGCGAGTGAAAATGCTGGACCCAGCTGGAGAAAGGGGTTGCCTCCTCTCCTACCCTACAAAAAGAAAAATATTATTATTTATTGAATAAGTACGACTGGAGGTATTGCATTACTATGTTGCCAAGTTTTAGATTACCATGTTGCCATGCGGTGCACTTCAAATAAATTATTATACCTGCATGCATTTGATCTTACCAATTGTTGTCATGAGGTGAACTTTGCGACAGTGACGTCAACTGCAAACCTCATCATACCATGTTGCCATGCGGTGTACAACACAATTGTAAATTAAATTATTCATGAGGACCGCTCGGCCAGGAGTTATGTAGAAGTAGTATATCGTCGTGTACAAGAAATAAATATTTACTAAGGGACTCCAATAAATTGCTACATGGAGTACGAGATCTCCACTTCCGCTTGAGAAGGAAGGCGTGCGACTAAATATTAGAGGCCGCATCATTAAGTACAGCTTCATTTTTCATCGACGCACAAATAATTTATGACACAGATGCACGGATCGCTCTAATTTATTGTTTCTTTCGAATATGTTCGGTAGAGAGACGCCGCTCGGAGCCCCTCGATGTCATAAACAAACTGCAAGACTCGCGCCAGACCGATGTCGCCATTTGCATAACCTAGACTTGATCCCCTCGTCTGAGTAGATACCTCAATTATGTTGGAAACATCTCCGAACAAGTATCCTATGCTCATATTATTCTTCTCATCTTGTATATAAATATTTAAAATTATTGAAACAGAAGCTGAGAGAAAGACAAAATTTGCATACTTTATTTTGAATTTGTTGGTTTCTCAATTACTGTACATCCAAAAAACGTTGAGTACAGGTGGGTATTCTATGCTAGCATTATTCATTACCTGTTGTCTATGAATATTAAAAAAATTTAAAACAAAAGGTGGAAGAAATACAAAATTTGTGCACTTCCTTTGAAATTGTTCTTTAGTATTTCCATATCTTAACAGGATCGGAAAATCTTTGCTTAAAATTAATCTATGATTTTTGTGGTACTATTTTAGCCATTAGAATAAAATGCGAGCTTCGTGCCCACCTATTCAATTGACTTGATCTTATCGACTGTGACCTAAGTTTCGAGGCAAAAAACATCATTTTGCCATTAACTTTAGGTGGTCCTCCCACCCCTGCAGCATACATATAGTGGGCAGGCCCACATCGTTGTTCAGTAATGTTGAGTCGCAATATCCACTTCCATGTCGATTTCTTTTACGCCCAACCGTCAATAAATTAAGGGGTTTGAAATTTACTTGAAAACTAGTGCACATCAATTTTTAGTTAAGAAAAAAGTGACTAAAACAAAGAACACAATTAGTTTCATTTTCTACAAAAGGCCTGGGCTATGGCAGCACAGCAGATATAGCTGGAAGGGTTGTAAGAAGCAAATCTATGTATTTTTTCCTTGATTTATGATGGCTCGATTGATCATTTCTGTTGTAGTTGTCGTCACTTTAAACGTAAATTCAACACCTCGAGCGAAACTCGGCATGCTCCTCTGGCGCGTGGGTCCCGGTATCGGATTTAAAAAAAATATTTATGCAATTTCGTTATTTCCCACAGCTTCTGTTTCAACATTTCTCAAATGTACGGACAGTATATAATAACAACGTACAATACTGATGCATAAACAAATTTTAAATTCAATATTTTTTTATCAGTTATGACCCTGTACGATACGAGCGTAAAATACTTATTCACTAACAAATTTTGTTCAATACCTTTGATTTATGTGAGCAATATTTGACACCAGCATAGAATATCGATTCATACACATACTTTCATTCCATATTTCTAAATAGGTTTGGCATTTTGTGACACAACTATAGAATACTACCTCACATTAAAAATTTGCATTTAATATTATTGAATAGGATTGTACAGTATATGATACCAGCATAGAATACCTATTAGTACAGAACTTTTTATTAAATATTCTAAATATATATAGACAATGTATGATACCAGCAGAGAATATCCTCTCATATAAAATCTTATTCAATACTTCAAATAGGTACTGGCAGATCATGAGACCAGCATAGACTACGTATTCATATACAGATTTCATTGAATATGTTGAAATCGACATGGTCGGTATATAATCCCAGTGTAGAATGGCTGTTCATATTCTGAGAGACATTGGAATCAGCGTTGGCAGTTGTGAAGACTATTCATTTGACGAATCGTAGGCAGGCTATTCCTGCTCTTTGTATGGCCGCCGCACCTATAATGTATAATATAAGGTGCGCATGTACAAGGCGTCGTAACAAAGTGCTACCGCAGTCTCATCATTCCTCAGCTGCTTCTTACACGTCGTATAATTTCTTTTCGACCTTCATAAAGACCTACATTAACGTATGAATTAATCCGTTGCTCAGTGTTACGACATTTCATTGCGCGATTTTTAATGAATACAATTCAGGATCCTGCAGTGCAGGGACACTTGGCCGCGGCGCTCCCTGCATCATCCTGTGAAAGAACTCTCTGTCCAACTGGGGCGGTGGCCATTTACGATCGTCTGTTTGATTTGACTTCTTCTTCACATTACAGATCGTCATTTGACTCGTTCACTCCAAACTAGTGTGACCGTCACATGATGAATCACATCAACAATGAACTTCACACATACTAACAGTGAACGGGTGAACGGTTCGATTTATATCACAATTTCCGAAGCAGTCAGAATTTCTCAATAGCATGAATTCAGTTTCATTACACACCATATATGTGATATTTAACGTACGGCAGGCCATTACTTAACTCGTAAATAACCAACATAAACAGTATTTACCTGCAGGATTTTGACGAGCAATTATGTCTAAGATCCTTTCGTCAGTAGGAAAAGAACAAGAGTAACAATTAGGATACGTTGCTATAAACGTTCTTATGAGAGCTACGTAATGCTCGTATAGTTGCCTTCTATCCGAGTTAATGATTTTAGGAGCTGTTCCCAATATGCTTTTTTTCACTGTATTTACTAATAATTAATCCAACCCTGAAGTATTAGTGACGCTTAAACTCATGTCGTCAACGAAAAAAACGTAATATTATGAAAATAACGACGTAGTATTTAGATTATAGGTAATATAGTTAACAAATTTATTCGAGCTGATTCGCAGGAACTTCAAGATGATTAATGAAGTTTCAATACGAAGAATTAAATGGTACCGCAGAGCGCCGACTCTCGTGTTCATGTCCTAAAGTTCCCTGTCCGACAACAGCCTAAATGAGTGTGTGCGTCCAGGACGACTTGCAATAGAGAAAAAACACGATCGCTCATTCCGAAATCAGTCACGTACGACTCATCTCACAATTCGGGTTTTGAAGGCTGCAACCTTTAAATTAAGTTCGGAAATTACGTTGAAACTTCTAATTGCAATTCACCACTTGCTGCTCGTTTTTAACAGCGTGATACAGTGATAATTATCTGAATATATGAATGCTACGGATCTCATGTACGTCAATATACTGGTCTCTGGAAAAATGAGTAACACGTAACTGAGTACGGTGGGGCATGCGTCCTAAAATACTATCAGCTCTGTAGCAATACCAACACTGAATCGAATCATATAAGCCCAGGGTTTGCTCAAGCGTAATCCTGAAATCGATAAAACCTCAAACTATTAGATCATTTGCTACTTTGTATTCAAGAAGGCATACATTGAAGTTATATGGTTTCTGATCAATCAAGTGAGAATGTAAGAAGGCTCCGAGACAAATTTGGCATCGGTGCCGAGTGTGATTGGCTGTTAAAAGCAGTTATAGGAGTGCTGTCGAAGCGATGTCTGTGATTACTGTCGTGAGTATAGCACTTTGAGTGCTCATTGCTAGCACGTGAAGTCATGAATTCTCCCTCGGTTTAAAATGGCGATTGTCTTCATCGTATGAATAGAAGCCGTGCAATAAATTCGAGCGCTCAACCGAACATATCGGGTGTCCACGACATTGGCTGCGTTGTAGCTCTGAAAACCTACTCGTACGGCGGCAAACGGCTGGAAACAAGCATAAGATAAAATTTATGGATGATAATAATACTCTTCCTTGATTTTGTCGTCCAAAAACACAATGCTCCACTACAGAATAAAACGTAAATTTCTAAAGCGGGAATTGAAATCATTCGTTGCGCTAAGTCTACGCGTTTTGTACATACTTTTTCCGCTCGTGCATGCACACTGGAGCTCGTGATGCATGTAAATTGTATGGCGACATCCCACAGTGCTCGTGACCGAAGTGAGACTTAAGACATTCTCAAATGAACAAACAATTAGTTTGCAGAGCAGTGAAACAACCACACCGAAAAGTGAGATACAATAACTCTTGAAATAAATATTCAATAGTCAGTCATATGGTCAAGAACTGTGTCATATACCACGACTTCAGGGCTAAAAAACTGGGCTAGTCATTTACTGGTACCTTTTATTCAACCTAGTGATTATTTAAATTAGGTTAGTCTTGTACTGGTATCCTTTATTCAGGTTATTTATTATTTAAATTAAGCCAGTCATGTACTGGTAACCTTTATTAAAGGCAGTTATAATTTACATATTAGCTACCCATGTATCGGTAACCTTTTTTTAAGCTAGTCGTCATTTAAATTAAGCTAGCCATGTACTGGAAACCTTTATTTAAGCTAGTTGTCATTTAAATTAAGCTATTCATGTACTGGTACCCTTTTTTCTAGGACAATGAGCCCATCGGCACACACATGCTCCTATGTGGGTCATCACACAAACGTCAGGATGTGTACATAACGAAATGATTGATTTTTGATTCGGAAAACATGATTGATATGGAAGTTATAAACTTCAATTGAATAGATTCGGCGAGCATAAGTACTACGAAGTGGGTGACAACGCTCTAGCACAACTATACATGCCTAACTGGAACAATACAGCACCAAGACACCAAAAATAAGTATAGCTTGTCTCCACACCATAGGATTCGTGGCCATCGTCATTAGTGTAGATTATTCGAGTTCAGAAAGCACGCTCATTTGTTGGGTAAACGATAAGAAACAAGTGAAAGACCATATTTACTGATGACATAACGCTTCTTATCAAGTCAAAAAGCGTAATACTCAACTATTCAACGTAATGTATAGGTGTCCTGCAGTTTTCTGCATAGTACAGTAATATAGAATAGAAGAAGACTAGTGCTATCATTCGTTGTTTTTTCGTACAAAGCCGAAGGAACTCCCTTTGTACTTTGTCTGAGCGGCTGGTAGCTGCTAAAAGGAATCAAAATCTCTGAATGACTGGTAGCTCCGATACCATAATATCAGACGCGCCTCGCCAAAAGTGGTTGGGTAAATGATATTATTATTATTTAAAGTACCACTAATCCGATCTGGCTTTTTTGGCTGTCTCCCTAATTAGTTAGAAATACGGACCCGGAAATTTTCTCCCATCTAAATCTTTAAGAGCGTGACAGAGAGACGGACGGACGAACTAAGTAAGCAAAACTGAGTAATTGAGTAGTTACTATTTGGAATAAAAATCTCTGAGTGACTTGTGGCAACTACAGGAAATCAAAATTTCTGAGCGGCTTCTAGCTACAATAAAGAATCGAAACCTTTGAGGGACTCGTAGGTATTATAAAGAATTAAAATCTCTGAGCGGTGGGTAGCTACAATATCATCAAAAATCTCTGAGCGACTGGGAGCTACTGTTAACACATTGACTGCGATACGACCCACCGGTGGGTCGTTTTGCCCCTAGGAAAATAATATCATCGCAGCCAACGTGTTAAGAATGAAAATCTCTGAATGACAGGTAGCTACTATAATAAGGAGTTAAATCCTCTGGGCGATTTTTAACGACTGTAAGAATCAAAACCTCTGAACGATTGCTAGCTACTATATGTAAGGAATCAAAACCTCCGAAAGTTTCAAAATCTCTGGGTGACTGGTAACTACCAAAAGGAATCTAAATCGAAGGAGCGGGTAGCTACTATACGAAATCAAAATCTCTGGGTGACTGGTAACTATTAAGGAATCATGGACGGTAGTTAACCCTGGTAAGGAATCAAAAAGTGATCGAGCTCCACGTATGAGAAATTTACAAAAGCCGCCCATATACAGTACGTCCAGCGAGAAGGAAACGAGCTGCGATGTAATGGCCAAAGAAATCCTCTAACATCGTTTTTTGAGCTAACAGCCCTAGAATTGGCACGGTCTTTGCCAATCGTAATTATTATTTTTTTAAGCATGCATTTTTTGAGGGGTTTGGAAAGAGAGCATGTGAATAAAGAATTAAAATTCAGGAAAGTGAATTTATCATACATGATTTGATGAGCGTTTCACTGACCATCTCCTAGAAACGAACTCGCCTGACCGCGCGTGTTGCCATGGTTATCGCGCCGCCGGCAGCTGCACTCGCCGCCTCACGACAGGCGCTCAAAACATTCAACTTGGAATGATTGATTCTGTTACTTGAGAGCCGTCCCCTCCTAATGAAATTATCGACACCTTATCGTCATCAAAGTGCTGGCTGCTTATCAGCTCTTTATTTAATGAAGGCCGCCATCGCGCCGCGCCATGGACCCGGAATTGCATTTAGAGGCCTATGGAGGCCGCGGCGGGCCCGACTGGCATNGGAGACATCAATGGGGAGTGATCACAGAGTCTTCTGTAAAGGCTTAAAATTATTTTGTATGTATCCAGAGTGAATGTGCAGTTAAAAATCACAGTTCAATTGAGCGGCTGAATGCACGTTGATTCTAGTCACGAAATAATGAGCAATTTATTGAGAGCTCGGGCGCACGTCAGGCACAGGAAAACAAAATTTGAAGATGCACTCATCCCTGCGTAGAGTGTTACATAAATGGCGCCAATTTTGAATATAAAAGAATGTCTTCACGGCGATAACGCGTTGCTCAGTTATAAACTGCTCCATGAGGCATCACAGACGCGCTTAACACGGATAAGTTGAACTAAAATCATTAATTAGAGTAAAGAGATACAGAAAACGTATTAAAACAATACCTTGAAGCGCTCTTTATGTAACACTTGACACGCTCGCGCCTCATTCACCAGGTCACAGAAGTGGACAGTTTTCATATACCTCGTTGCACGTCAGCGCCCCACGGTGCCGCCGGCGTGCGCGCGCCCGAGTGTTTAAAAGAACCTGCAGACTTCAAAGCACTCTGCTGAACTACAAATTGCGGCCGCCCCTCTGCAATGTGCGCCGCAAAAAACTAATAAATAATGTCCGCTGTCGTTGGCCGCGGCTCCAGATAGTTTACTGGCGACCGTGCGATCTTGATCGCCGAGAAGCCTTCATTTTGCAAGAAAGAGACGGAGCGCGCAGATGTGGAGAGCGTTCAAATTTCTGCGGGCTGTGTAATGAATGAAAGCGTGGGAGTCGTCGCTTCTGTGTGTGTGTATGTTTCTGTGTGTGTTGTGTGTGTATGTACAGTCACCGGAAGAAAGTTCTAGCAGCACCTAGTCGTCCGTCCATGGGTCGGCCTGAGAGAGCACACGAGCAGCCTAGCTCGGTCATAATTGGAGGTGGTTTGTAGCAGTAATTAAGGCAATCTTGTCGTCCAATTACGAGCGAGGTGAGTGTCGGCAGCGGCACCATCATCGAGCAGCCGTCATCGCAAGTAACAGACAGGCAGCGATGGTGCGGAGTGTTCCCAAGACATGCAGAATGAGCACCACGAGGCTCAAATAAAGAAAAAAAGAGCGCGCTGCCATCCCATGCCTCTCACATTGCCCTAATGGAGCTTATCATCGGACAAGGCGGACACCGGCGACTGCGTTACGAGTCCAATCAATGCTTCGCCTTTTCCATCTTTCTCCGCGTGGACGCAAACTGCGGAGTGGCCAGCACGCCGCGGCGATACGTAGCACTGATACGCGTCCGCACATTTGGTGGCCGTGATGTAGTGTGGAACTAGGACAGTACGTGCAGAATCTTCACGGCGGCGTTCTAATGATGTTGTAAATGGGAAGTTTTTATAATTTATCTTCATGCATCGAATCGTGCGCACATAACCAATGTAATCGTTTCGTTTATAAATTCGTTAACGCGAACCATGTTCGCAATGTTAATAAAGGCTTTCTTTCATTCGATTGGTGGTAGCACTGCTGATCCAATTTCAGGTGAATTTTTCTCTACTTAATGTATTGGATCTATGATAACAGCGTTAAAATTTAAAATTTAACCACAATGGCAGTCCTTTCTTTCTTACCCACAAATATTTTCAACAATATAATAATTACAGCGCCTGAATGTCTCCGAATATGACCGCAATTCTCATTCGAAATAAAATAATTTTCTGTACCACTGATACGTACTGCCCACTCTGCAGTCTCTTTGATTAGGAATACGCATTCAAAAATCTGGTCCCGTCAATTTTCCCCTCTCTAGTTCCTCCAGTGTGCAAATGAACGGATACACGTACAAAAACATATTCGTATAAACTTTCGTATCTTTATGTAATACATAGAGTTAAATTCGATCTCATGCAAACAGGAACGGGAACAAATTAAGGAGTTCAAATTCGCTCCATGTCATAGATTTTCCAGACCGCTGCTCCGGAAAGAACGCCGAGTGTGATGGACGGACGGTTCATCCGAAAAAATCTGTTTTCAGCAGAACGTAAGTCTCATTGCAGAGTATCTTGGATACGAGCTAACATGGCACAGGCAAGTAAATTCCTCAGGTTAAGATGAGGTAAAGAATCAGAGTACGAGATTCAGTCGTAACGTTTGCATGAACACGTAGTGTGAATTCCAATGAATATTAGAACGAGGACCAATCGTGCATAGAACATTTGGAAATTTGTCCTTTCGATCAAATAGATAAGCCTTTTAGTAATTTCTTTCGTGATATATTGAAAAGACAATTCTATTCAATTTCAGCAAAGCAAACGATATGAAAGCTGCCGCTGAAATTGCAACCTTCGTAAAAATTCCAATTTCCTTTAACAAAAATACATCACATAAAAGACGTTTCTTTAGTGCATTGGTACTAGCGACCATCATTACATACTGCAAAAGTTCATATTAACATAATTTTTCAGCGAAGATTTTTTTTACTGAATTCATATAAAATCTTAAAAAAATTCCGCTATGGCCCAATCCACTGTAAAATGATCAGTTTATTTGGACTATGGTGAATGAATTATTTTCTTTGGTCTTGCACATTTGTTACGAAATAAAGAAGAATCATTAGAGGCTCAAACGGGACTTTACTATAGTTACCCACCGGGTTACGGGTGGTCTAGTACATATTATCTCATCCTTCGAAAGGCTGTGTCGCTGCTAGAATAACAGCACACGCTCCCTGGAAAAGGCATCCTTCCTCCATTCTCAAGTTGTGCTCGACCACATCCGTTGTGTTGTGGTGCTGTGATGTTGGGCTGCACCTCGTGTTACTTTACATGATTTAAAACACCGGAGGCGATCGCTCGGATGTTGCACATCATTTATTGCTCACACAGTACATATTTGCACAGCTGCTTCTTGGCAGTACGAGTTAGAGATGAAATTGTGGCGGTTGCTACCCTTTTCAAAGTCACGTTATTTCCCCCAGTCGCACTTGATGCGTGAGACGATCAGAAGTCCTCCCTCTTCCCCTCTTGCTGGTCTGAGTTGATGTAGCATTACCCCAACAAGTCGTACAGGACTCCGGTAGTGTTTGTCGTGAAATAACTCAAACTTTACTTATTGATGTGATGTACATGTATTCATCTTTTATTCTGGCCACAATCGAATCTTTTACTTAAATAGCAACGGCGTACAAGCACAAACTGAACTACGAGATTGAAACACATATTCATCTAAAGCCTCAAAACGTAATTTCCTTTTTCCCTCAAAACGAATAGAAAACACTGCTTATTAAGTCGAGTCCGACACTTCATGCACGCTGTGATGACTGACACCGACCAACACACACACGTTTGGTCTTTTTGGTTCCTCTTTCACTCATCAGCTGCTCAGTACTACGTTAAATGTCGAATCTGAAATGATTCCTGAAATTTACACAAGCTTCTCGGAATACTCGATAGTGTATTCGTAGGACGTATTTTCACCATTAACTCGTTATATTTTTCGACAATTAAAAATAGCCATTTCAAATGAATTTATTCTTCATCACTCACTATTAAATCGGTTTAAATTCATAGGCACATTTGACAGAATATGGATAAGCAAGATTTTGTTGGTAACATTGCTCACACCCAAATGACGATAGGGAACCTTCGTTACCTCGCTCAACAAATCATTCTATACCGAGTACGAGGGCTATTTGAGGACGTGTTGTTTTCAGTTTATTACACGCTCGTACCATTTATAAGAGTTTTACTTCAGACAGCCTGCTTAAATTGACCCCTAAACGAGTACCCGAGATATCTCGTGGCCGTGGCTGGTGCATTCAAACGGTCACTGTCGGTTACACAGACCGTATGAATGCACCGCCGGCCTTCCCGGAGTGACTCGTTAAGAGATTACGATGTTAACACAAGAAATTGAAAGGCCATGCAGTCATGGTTGCTTTAGCTGCAACTATGATGGCTTCAACAATTGGGTATTGAAGGTCATGTCATGCCACCCTACTTTTTCCACAGGGTCTTAGGGTTAATGCTGTTGGATCCATTGATGTTCTAAAAACGATCAAGCCTTGGATAGATGAACTCTAAATAGAAGGGCATAAATCTTTCAGCAAGACTCAGCACCTTCTCACAAAGCCACAGTAACCCAAAATTACTTACCAGAGAATTTTTTAGATCATGTGACCCGTAAACTCGACGGATTTAAATCCTAAGGACTATTAGGTGCGAGCGTTGCAGTAAAAGAGACTAATAGACATCCCCACAGCACCATAGTTATACTGAAGGCCGCCAATGCCCAGGTGATGTTTGAAATGAAAAAGGATCACTTAATTTCAACTTGTCAACGGTTTTGGACCAGCAAGAAACAGGCACGAAGCCGAGGTAGTTGCATGGAACAGTTTGATAAAGAAATATCAAAGATACCTGTAAAATTTCATTCAAATACGTAGATTTTTTACTAAAATATTATTATTTAACCTTACTTAACACACTAAAATTGTGCTCAAATAACCCTCACTCCCTGTACTACGGGTAAAAAAATCCAACGTTGCAGCGGATCTCAATTTACTGAAATATTCGCTAAGAGTAACACCACAGTACAACTAGGTATGAAAAATATAGAGATGCGTAAAAAAGACCACAACAACCTAAATACACCGGAACATTTGAGACACAGCCTTCCCTTCCTCAGAACCAAGGTTCATTTGGGGCGCTTATTGAAGGAGAAATTGGCAGCCAGGCGACTTTTCGGGTAACTTTTTCGCTCACCAGACGGGCGTGGGTTACTCGATACAGAAGCCTGATTCTCGGCACACTTTTGAGCTCCCAATCGAGAATCGCGCACTCGACAAGCAGGATCCATGGAGACACAGCGGAAACTATCGGCATCGCTGCTTCGCTGTGACATGCTGCCAATTTCAGACGTCAATCCTGAATCCAGATGAGGACTATCAGGGGACTTGAGCATGCTTTTAAATGCAGCATCATTTTCTTTCACGGGGTCGACTATTTCTGGCTCATTATAGCGAGTCGAATATCGGAAATTTTCTGACTGGCAAGACTGGCGTTTCGCAGGGTCAATATACGACACACAAGGGCTGTCATGGTCTTTAATTATGTTCATCCAAGAGAAAGACTCGAGCAGAGAAGAAATATTCCTGTTCTTCGAAGCTATTTCTTCACGCATTTCATTAGGTGCTATTGTAGAGGTGTTAGCACTGAGTTTTTCCACATATCGATGTTCGGTGTCATACCCAGAGCCCTGACTTTTAGAGTAATAGTTCTCAGAACATTCGTTGGTGGCAGGGAACTCTGGGTCACGATCACTCAGCCTTTCTACTTCTCTCAGAGATGAAGAAGCCTCCTGTTCAACACCACCTGGTTCTCTCCCTAGACGAACAAGAGAATCTTGGTAATGGAAGCTAGATCTCTCACCGTCCGAGCGAAGAGGAATCTGTTCATGGTCAAGCAATCGCTCGTGCGCGCCGGAAAGAGACTCCCATCCGTACAAAGTTTCCTCGTAATTCGGCACCATTATTTCATTTCGCGGCGCATCAAAAGAGGTGCAGACTCCAGGCACGGAGGTCAAGGACGAGCGCTTCTCTACCGCAAACTTAACTTTTTTGGAGACGCCCCGAGGACTGTCGACGGTCCTCAGGCACGACGGGACAGAAGGCGCAACGGGAAGAACTTCGTTTCTTGATGCTACGTTGTATTGCGACTCCGGGGAGCCATGGTCAATTTTTCCCTCTCTCATATGGTCTGGAGTATCATGTAAATTATTTTCGGGCCCAGCTGATAACAGATTGTCGGTGTCAGACGACACAGAAACACTACAAAGGGGTGTTGGAAACGAAGGCTCTACTACAGCGTTCACTGTAGTTCCATGACTTTCATGAGCACAAGAGGAGAAACGACCAAAATCAGAAGATGGCGTCCTTAATGTAGATATATTTCTTCTTGGTAAGCTTTCTGTACATGACGGCGTTGGCAATGAAACACGAGGTACGACGTTGTCGATGGAGTGCTCATATGCTCTGTTAGAAAAATTTGACTCGTTACCAATCGCCATGTAATTAGCTTTAGACACTTGCCAATTCTCAGAAACTGTGGTTTTAGTCTCTCCGTGTATATCATTTTGTTCGTTAAAAGGGTGTGGGTAATTGGGGTCGATAGAACGGTGAGGGTAATTGGGGTCGTTAGAACGGTGAGGGTAATTGGGTTCGTTAGAACGGTGTGGGTAATTGGGGTCGTTAGAACGGTGAGGGTAATTGGGGTCGTTAGAACGGTGAGGGTAATTGGGGTCGTTAGAACGGTGTGGGTAATTGGGGTCGATAGAACGGTGTGGGTAATTGGGGTCGTTAGAACGGTGTGGGTTATAAGGATGAGAACCAATATG
>VOMN01094651.1:0-45237 GCA_014899125.1 Orchestia grillus
CGGGCGCACCCCTCCTTTTATTGCCTATGTCAAAATGCAAAGAAATATCTACGGTAAATATTCCACGACAGTATTGTACTGTGCATAGAAAATAGAGATCTAATTTGTTCCAATAGAGTTGACATATGTACAGCACGACACTGGATTTTAAATGCCTTATTGTAACAATTATGCAAGGGATTTGAGTAATGGGGCTGAGGAATGTGGGGTACCCCTGAGGAATGTGGCGTAGCACTGAGGAATATGGCATAGTGCTGAGGAATATGGTGTAGCACAAATAAATATGGCGTAACACTGGGGAATATGGCGCGGCACTAAGGAATATGGCGTGATACAAATAAATATGGCGTAACACTGAGTAACATGGCGTAACACTGAGGAATATAGCGTAACAAGGGCTATATGGCTGAACCAAGTGCTGACCTGTGAAGGGACTAAAATACGCTTCACTGTGATGCGTACGACAAGTCCACTGCCCATGCCTGAAAGGTTTTCCTGGCCTAGCTTTTCGTCCTAAACATCGCTGTAGTCGAATATTACCGAGGAGCTCTGAACAGATCACTGCCGTGAATTGTACTCCTAAGCGATCGATTTCGTTCAACCCAAACAGAATTATTAAGCTACTTTGTCTCGTCAAATACGTAATGCTTTCAAATAAGGCGCCAGAAGCCTTGTAAACTTTTATGATGTTAAGAAATTCCATAAATGGTGATGGGGGCTGATAACCATAAGGCGTCGTGTTCTTAAGCTTTTGAGTAAATAGTGACTTTTCACTGGCCTCTGCACAAATTAATTAAGCTCGATTACCTTACTGGGACCTTCAAAATTCTCTCACACGGTAATAAGAAAGCTCGCACAGAACGTAAAAATTACCATCTGGACGCGCGCTTAAATCTGGGCTAGGCTCTGCGAATTTTCGTAATACCTCATTATGTGTCGAATAAATTTAAAACCAAATTATAGCACAACTGTTTCAATCTGAGCACATGAGCGTAAAGCGAGAGAATGGATTTATAAATCTATTTGGTTTTATTATTTGCTAGTAAATGCACCACGCTGAAAATGGCGAGACAAATGATGTTAATTTTTTGAAATGCCCTCCTATTTACGTCTGGCATGAAATATTGTAATTCGCAGTATCATTGATACGGACTGTCTCGTCTGACAGTCTCGCTGATTAGTGAGGAATACGGACCCAGAATTTTCTCCTATTTAAATTCTTAAAAGCGTAACGAAAAGACAGACGGACCGGCAAGCAAGCAACACTGGGCTATTATTATATAGTAAGATTTTTGTTGAAATTCAAGATTGAATTGATAATGTTTGAATTCGATTCATCTAAATAAAAGCAGCCCGTGCATGACAGCTGGAGGGGGGGGTGTCAGACTGTGTAGAGCCATGATGTAGCACAGTAATTTATCGTCCGTAGCGTTCATGAACATTCAATTGTCGAATATAATTTATTCAGGTCTGCCATCCATTTTAGTCTAATTCATTTTGATCACAATTTATTTTAGACTGAATCATTTGGTCACCAATCATTTTAGTCACTAGGTTAACCTCTTCTCTTGTTCTATAAGAGTATAAATACGTACGTGAACGTCGACCTATGTGGATATATACTCAAATATGTGTATGTATAATAGGTTGCCCTAGAAGCCTTGTAGCTTATTCGGGCCCACATGGGGTAAATATCCTGATCCCGGTTCTTCGTCATTTCTCACTTGATTGTAATCCTGTATCTGATGTAAATTACTTGTAGTAAATAAATGTTTCTAAATGTTTTAAAACGTTTCTAGGTATGTTTGGAAGTCTTCTACTTCAGCAAAAAGGGAGTGGGGTAGAAACAGCGTAGAAAATTCATTCAAGAAGAAGACCAGGTAGCACTCTGAAAAGTGGCTAGCTGCTGTTACATTTGTTTAATAATCCATGTTTCTCAAGCCTCGATCGGACCTACAGTAAGGCGGAAGTTTCTCTCTCACAAACCTCCGTTTCTTCTGCGAGAAATAGAATAATTCACGGACCCTATAGCTTAACCCACCTCAGGCATAACACACCTGAGGCATAACCCACCTCAGGCATAACCCACAGGCATAACACACCTCAGGCATAACCCACCACAGGCTAAGCCCACCTCAGCATTAGATCATCGTTGAACTTTCAACGCCATGTAGCTATTGACGCGGGTGTAGTGTGAAGAATGGAAGGTTTAAGCTTCCTTTTTCCAAGGGAAGCACTCTGTAGTTTAGCAAAAATCCTCCTGCTCAGCCGAGATTCGAACTCTTACTTCCCAGGTGTGGACATAACGGGGTGCCACTGCGCCAGGGAGCCCTCTGAGGATCAGTGGAAATGCCCTTTCTTGGCTGGATTTGCGAGGCAGTGCTCAATTTGGGCCTGATGACGAGTATTGGACTCCTGTGGTTGATGTTGCATCCGCTATTCGAGTCTAATAATCGTAGGATCTAGCGAGCATTGGATTATTTCAGCTTTAGATCTTGTTAACATTGGATCTATTCAGCCGATCTGAAATTTAGTCCGTTCTGGATCCGCTTACCATAGGGTCTAGTTAGCGTCGAATATAGTCATAGAAGCACCTGATTTAATCCGCTGTGCTTCGGTGAAGTTTTAAATCATGTTCGGATAGCTTCTAGTCAATCAAGGAAACAGTCAAGATCTAGACATGTATTACTAGCCAATGCATGGCAACAGAATCAAGGAAAAAATATTCTTGATATTATTATTACATACTTCTCGTGATGCTACCCGATCGCAGTTCAATCACCTTGCGTGGACTTTGTCCCAAAGCACACCTCAGTCATTTTTTCAGATCCTAAATTTGACGATCAGAAAAATTCAATTGATGAGAAACGCGTTAAAAATAGGGAAATAATCACCAGCTCACGGTTACAGAATTTTTCTATGAGGGATGGAGTTTTTCTTTAGGGTTTTAGCGGGCAACGAAGCAGAAAACCAGGAGAAAAAAGACCGCGAGTTGGGTGACGTGTCTTGCAAGCGTGCATTTTTTGTGTATCTTTTAAGCTGTCGTACGCGTGACCTCTTGAAATCAAGCTAAGTGCACGCCGGCAGTTTCGACTGTGTGTAGTCAGTCGCTGTTTACAGTAAAACAATACTACGCCCACTGTGCAGTCCACGTCCACTGTGCAGTCTACGTCCACTGTGCAGTCTACGTCCACTGTGCAGTCCACGTCCACTGTGCAGTCCACGTCCACTGTGCAGTAGAGAGCTTCAACTCAGACTGTGTGCTAGATCTAAGATGGACAGAAATTTTGTACGATTTGAAAACATCGTGAATTCGTGATGCAAGGAATGTATCCGTGAATTATTATCCATAGTCTCGAAAAATATTGTGAATGAGAGCTTTCGTAAATTAAGAATCGTGCATTTAAGATTAACCTCAAATCAATATTTTTCTACTTTTCGATTCGAGCCGTTATTTCTCTACGCATTTTATTACCCTCGAGAATTTTGCGAGCAGGGCTGACATTCTTGAAAATTGTTCTTGTCATTGAGGTCCATTTTTTTCTTGTGGAGCGGAAACTTTTTACTGCATAACTAACGCGCTGTGTTTGTTTTCGGGGAGGTTAATTTCCTCTTGTCTGCAGCATAACCTGCAGATGCAACACAAAGCAAACACGCATCGAGTTTAAAAAATATTAAGCCTCTCCGATCAACGACAGGAAATTTCAAATATTTGGTTATTGATGAAAGCGTAAGTAAGAAAGAGCAATCCAAAGACAGTCCAGCAAATATATACACGCCCTTGGAGACAACCATTGTGGCAAAATACAAGAACCAGTCTTCAAAAAAGGACGAAAGTTATGGACTCACTTGGAACAACAAACCTCCGACTGTCGCGCGTGGTCACCGTGCTGTTGATCAGGTGATGCCCAATCTTCTGCGCAAGAAATGCTCTACGACGTTTTTCTCTTGAAGAAAGCGCTCGCGTGAAAGAGAAAATACTTGACATACATCGGAAAGATGGCCTGGAACCTGTGATGACAGCCCAAATGGGCCTGTTTTTCCTCGACGTATTCCTTTGAGATGAAGGCACAATACATCAATAAAGAACTGTTGCATCTCCGATGGTTATGCATTGATCCTGAGAGAAAATAAAATACGATTTCAAACAAACCGAAGTCGAGATTGTGACGTTGCTTCGGAGTGTCATTAGTACGATGCCGTTCGTTTCAGCTCCATGATGGAAGTCGAATTATTGTGGCGTTGGGCTTGGACCCTTAAGAGGCTGATTGATTTTTTCCACAGAAGATACTGCAACCTGAGACAAAGGTATTTTGACGTACATGTAGCCCCTTGAAATATAATTCATGGAAAAGTTGTATATCAGACGTTATTTTGCCATACATTACAGGCGAATTCACTAGTTGTATGTTTATGATGCAAATATAAAATAAAATATATTATATAGTGTTAGTACGTCCTTCCAGCTCCTACACTAACAATATTTTTCTGAAATTTTGATAGTTGTCGCATGTAATTTACCTTCCAGATTAAAGAGCTATAGTGGCCGTTTACACTTTATTCTCAGAACAGATTTCAGCATTTTGAAAATTTCGATTGAAGCAGTAGCAGCGTTACTTGAATCTGGAATGAGTTTATTCAACAGTTATGAACAATGTCTTAATACTCCCTGAAGCTCTGTCGAAAAACAAAACCTTTGACTATAACTTCCCAATCATGTTCGGTGAAGTCAAACAATTAATAATTTACAATAATGACCATTTTGATAGCATTGAATTTTAAAGAGACTCACCCTAACACACACAAAAAGCATCAATACAAGGTTTTTGCAAAATTCCAGTGCACATAGTTTGCCAGTGCACAGAGCTTTGAAGCTTTCGTCTTCTCTTCAAAAAGTGGTTTGACCTCTTCGCTCTCACCAGGCCTGCGCGTATCATCAATCCAAGCTACAGCGTTTCATCGCAGCTTCAATTCTCTCAGCACGCTGAAGCCTGAAACGTCGACTCGAGAAACCGAGAAGACTTTGATGAAATCCTGCAAGTTCTTCCATTAATTTGAAGAGCCCGGGTCGGCCTGCCGTAGTTACGCAATGCAGACAACAATGACCGTAAGTCTTCAGAGGCGCTGCAAACCACTGCTGTGATGCCGACCGCCCGCCGTTCAGACCAAATTGCACGTGGTGCCCTACACTATTGCATGCGCCCTTCCCTTCTTGGTCAACAATTAAACCGAATGGAACTTAGTCCAAAACAATAACCTTTTTTCAACAAAACTGCTGTTCAATAAGTTTGAAATACTGTAGCTGTTTATTTTTATCAGGAGAATTTCGCGTAGTTTTAAGTGGATGGTTTCAAAAATCATTCCTTAGGTGAAACGCTCGTAAATTCCTCCATTGCAAAGCTAATGAAATCGATAAAGCTCCAACAAATGACCCTAAAATTCTCCCACGGAACGAAATTCAGTTTGCCTTTAAACGCTTTGTTGACTTTCGGTCGCTTGTTGTGCTCATTAACATGCTGTTGGACAAGTTGGGGACCAGCGCTGTACACATGACAGCAGACATTCTTCGTTTTGCCAACACGTGGGTCCTCCTTGTTAACAAGAGCGACTTCAGATTAGATGCATTAATTAGAAGGTTGCCGAACGGAATCACTGTCAGTTATATAAAGTCAGAGCCACATACCAGAATTGGACTAGTTGAAAAATGATTGTTCTAAAAAACCACGGAGTTCTCACGCTGCCGAAACTTGTTCTTCCTCCTGCGAAGCGGGCTAAAATTTGCTCCGTAAATGCATTTTTGGCTTTGAAATCAATCTTTCTTACGAGATAAGACGTCCGCAGAAAACCTTGAGGCTCTGTCAGGGGGACACGTATTTGCGAGAGCGACCTGCGGAGAACTTAGAAGAGCAGAAATTTTTTGCATTTTCACGATCATACGATTTTAAAAGTACGCTTTCTGACTCAAATTTGCACACTTATTGACAAATTTTTGCACTTAACGTAAAATAACTAATTTCGAAACAGGAATAAATTGATCTCACTAAAAGCGTGAATCGTAATATATTTTCGCAAAAAACAATCGTTTGAACGTCAGCTCCCAGATGCCGTCTACAGTCCGTCGTCAAGACTCCGTTTCGACCAATTTTGATGCGACGCTTTGCCGCCCTGAAAAAAAGGCGATTGATGGCAACTTTTTCCAAACTATATACATAATTATTTCCGAACATTAATACTTTTTTCAGCATTACTAGGTGCGTGTAGCATGTATTAGATGCATGCAGTAGGTATCAGGTAAGTTCTGCGTCGACTGAACTCATGGCAGATGTATCAACACAAGATAGATACTTTGCCAAAATGCTCCTTAGCTTTATCAGGCAAATGTAATGCCAATTACTTGTACAGGATGCGAATAAATTTTTCACGACATTTAATAAGGTGATGTTACTGATGCATTGTTGAATAGACCTTCATAGATTTTTTTTCGGGAATTTTGAATTTGAAAGTTATTTTGCGGGGATCCTGAAGAAATTGTGGATTATTAAAGGCCATAATTATATAGTTTTATTGATTATTATATTAAAAAATTATGAATCACAATATTAATTTGCGTAGACTTTCATTCCCCTCTGTCCTCTGAAGACTTCAATAATAATTGTCCATGAATGTTCAGGTCACTAATTTCAACACCTAATTCAAGCAAGTCGTAAATACTAAGTTGATTTAAATAGCAAGTCGGAAATACTAAGTACCATTAAAGTTAAGGTCAATAATTTCGAACCCAACGGAAATAAGTCGTAAATACTAATTTGATTTAAATAGCATGAATAACCTTACTAGACATGATTGCCAACCAAAGTTACCAGACGTTGCATAGAGTGAAATTTATACCTTAATAAAAGAAAATATATTAATTAAACATTATTCCGATCCAACGCTCAATGGAGCTCTGATGTCTGAAAAGGTACGCTATAAGCGCATGTGACTTCAATATTGCAATTTAAGTATTACTTTGTTATTAAATGACTTAATTTGCACTCGAATTCGAGTAATAATTGTCGATAATAATTTTTTTCTGCAAACGAATAATAGTGCGAGTAATGGCTTGTTAAGGAGTATTAACACTGATTAAATGACTCTTTGATTTACGTAATGGATTGTTAAACAATATTAATAGTGATTAATGACTTTAAGTTTTGTAACGGCTCGTTAAGTGATATTAACAATGATCAATGACTTTAAGTGACATAATGGTTCGTTAAGTGACGTGACGTTAACAATGATCAAAGACTCATTAAGTTACGTAATGGCTCGTTGGGTTGTTAAGGGTTCGTTAAGCTACGTAATAGCTCATTAAGGCATGTAAAAAATGACTAGTTATATTATGCATTTGAAAACTCTAAAAGTAAGTAATATGCTACAAGTAGTTGACATACACGCTTGTTAAAATAATTTAAACTTTAGCGATTATTTCGTGTAAATCAACTGAATATTCATAACAATTTTGTAGCAAGAAAAAATAACTGACAGTTGAATAGATTATTTTTTGTAAATCACCAGAGAATATTCAACTTCTTAACGGTCTCCGCACCCTACAAACTTCATCCAGTATCATTCATTGATGATTATCCCTAGCAAAAACCTTATGCAACTGAATACTTGGCTTGTTCATCACATTAAATTCGTGGCATGAAGTAAAATTTTGAGGTGTAATAAGATTAGTAATGCCAATGGCTTTAAAAATTTTCGTCTAAATTCGGTAACTTTTGGTTCAAACACGAAATTCCCAAATAATCCAGTGTTTTCCCGTGTGACCAGAGGACATATATTCTGATGAATCTCGAAATTTCTCATCATCTCTTGAGGCACCTTGGGTTAGTCAGCGCAGGCGTTCCCGAATTGGAGCATTAAATAAGTTCCAGCTAACAACCGCTCTAGCCTTCTCACCTGCCTCTTATTACACGCTCTATTTATTTTACATGACACTATTTTTTTTGTGCTATGTAAAGCTTACTCTAATTCATACGGCTCTATACTAGAGACGATTATAAAGCGGTTGGTTGCTGGAGCTGATCTAGCATTCTATGCAAAGGAAGACTGTAGAGCGGCTGATCGCTGAAACTGATATAACGCTATATGAGGAGGACGACTGTACGTATGGTGCATTGGAGGATAGTGTTAGTACCTCATATCGCGTGGACGACCGAAATTATACATAGGTACCCCGGCGAAAATGTTAAACTGGGCAATATTGTGCCTTAAAAGATATTGAGAAATATTGAGGCAAATTCTCTTCATTTCCTCAAATCGCTTTTAAGTAATTCCAATCAAAACTTCACTATATTAAATAATCAATTAAAGTTCAAATAAACGTTTCGAAAAAGGCGTTCTACATCAAACAGCGCAAACTCTATCTAGGTACAAAAAGTAAAGGAAAAGATCATAGTAGCCAATTTCCTTTTCATCATTTTTAAGAGCAATGTATGTAATAAATTCACCCGGGAGAGAAACATTGGGGATGGAGGTTGTGAGGCCTCCTGGAGATTGTGCTGCCCCTCAAGAAAAGAAAAACAAATAGTTATAATATATCGCTGTTTCGATCGTGAAAAAAAATATCCTGGACACTACCAGCACGTATGAAAATTAGAACCCTAATTACATCCATGAGAGCAATTTCCATTCGCGTGAGTCCCAAGCGGAACATGAGAAAACAAGGTTATTACGGCAAGGCAATCCACATCAGGCAAAGACCGGAGCGGCCGGAGCATTTCTATCGCCCTCATTGCGAAGCCCAGGCCCCTGCGGCGGAGATTGTGTTGGCCCGGGCCCGTCATTGCGGCCAATTAGGCCAAAAGAGGACATCAAAGAAGCGTTTAGAAATCTCTGCTAACGAGACCCAAAAGTGATCACCCGTAGAGCTTGCGCTAGACCTTTGCTCATAGCGACAAGCACCTTGACTTTATTTTATTTATGAAAATCATTGACTTGCATTCGTTGAAAATGAGGTTTAATAGGAACGTCAATTCACTGAAGTCAGGGTTTGGAGTGCAGAAAAGTACTTCTAGGAGGCAGCAATGTGGTAATGAAGGACTTCCTGCATGCAAGCTCCCGTTACATATAGAAATTTCGAGATAAATTACATTTTATAACAGAATTCGTAATTTAAAGCGATTATGATGCTCCATTTTCTCCCACAACGCTATGAAAGTTTTGCCAGTAATTGTGGAACTTGGATGAAGAAATTAAAGTTTGCTTGAATAACTTTCAATTGTGTTAACTTTATGCGTAGATATTGTGCGTGTGTTCAGAGTTTAATAATCGGCTTGACTTCAGGGAGATTAGCTTGAAGGAAGTCAAAATCATATCTAATTTGGATTCACACCATATTTGTATAACACAACTAAAGCTGTAATTATTATTGCATCTAACGGTGACTGTATCTGACTCCTACAAATTTTACGTGTGGTCCGATGTTAATTAAGTTTCTCAGACAATGGAGCACATTTTATAAAACAATTGGTAATTTAAGTAACTCTGAAATTGTTATAAGTTTGACAACAAAAATAGTCGGATGTTGCATCCTCGTCTCTGGAATTTAGCTTTGAGTAAAACCCAACAAGCGCACAATTTTGCTTCCACGTTTCAACCAAAATGTTCACTGTCAAAAAAATTCGTTCTTCTAAAGTCAAACAAACTGTCGAGGTGAAACTAATGTTTCTTTAATAGCGCGCGATATAGGGATTTTAGAAATGATTAGTGCGTTAGGTTATTCATTAAATTAAATAATTCATTCACTAAACAGTTCTATTTATACCATTTTACTCCACATTATCTTGAATCCCTGTTAGTATCCTCCAGGTAGAAAAAAATTTGAATTTACTTTTTAATCTCAACCGTAGAACCAACAAACAAGCGAATTAAAATAATTAAAAATCAACATGTGATGCTTGAAAGCCTAAAACTTTGCTCGATGATTTAATTTTGCATTTCTTTTCTACACGAAAGAGCTCGCTAACATCGCCAGAAAATCTTCTTTCGGTTCAGTGAGACACAAAAGACCGCGTGACCAGTGTCCCCAAATACTCCTCTCCAGATTTAGTTTTACTTAAATATAGAAAATGAAACGATTCAGAAAAGTGATTTACCGGCCTCGGATGTCCTTGACATTCCAAAGTCAGAGAATTGTTATTCCTTTTGTCGCTAGCTACACAACAAATAAAATTTGAATAGCATGTGCTCAAACAGTATTGATGTGCTCATGAAATTGGTTTATATTCCGGTCAAGGACGCCCCCTGCATTGTAATACATCTGTACAACCGAAAAATAAATTTTGGTATATTCTGGTTTGCAGAAATAAAGAAACATAATTTATCCCCGTAAAGCTAGTTGAAATACTGATTACACTGAGAATGCGACCAGCGTATTATCAAAGCATGGACTGTTTTTAAATAAACACGTAAAAATACACTATCTAATGCATCCACTTCGTTATGTTTGGCTTACCGACATAGACATTCAGCAACTCGTTCATTAGTGAGAGTAGTAAAAGTAGCTCGCATCAAACACCAAAAAATGCACTGCTTTTTGAGGTTTGAATAGTCGAGCACATCTAAAATGAACGAGTTCCTCTTGACCCACGAGGGGAAGATTTTTCCGGCTGATTTGAGTCAGTCGGCTCAAGCAATTAGAAGACCATTAAATGATTCTTTCTGCTCGGGCTCGGACATCAAGCTTCAGCGAGGGAACTTTTAGCGTAAGTGCAATTACTGCCGCGCCAAGTTACGGCTACGCGGGGCTGGCAGTTGCCTTAACGCAATCAACACCGAAATTGCTTGCTTTTTGTCGCTGTAAAGCCCACGAGCGCTCGTTCAGGTCACCCGAACCCGATTTTTGTGACCCAGCCAAGTTAGCGACGTATCAGAGACTCAATTATTTAATTTTATCGATGAGGGGAAAACTGGTTCTTTTGTCGTCACCAACTTCTAAATCATTCAAGTTTGGGGCCGAAAGTTTGGGATCGGCTCAAAGAAGGATGATGTTGTTGCGAAGGAACCGTTGTGTAATGATGTCCGGAGACGCTGTGATCAAAGGGGTGTCACTGCTATCGTTCTTTATGAGGTGCAGACCTGTGTTGGAGGTAGCGCTCTGAACTCTGTGAACTTGCGTAAAATTCATTTTGAACATCTCGTTAAAGGGGCCGAGATCAATTACTTGGTTGCAGTTTTCTCAAAGACTCACTTTTCTCGTAACGACAATCCAAAACTTATCTAGAAAACTGCAAGATATTTAAATTGTTTCTAAATGTGGCATGTTTGCAAATGTATTGTGAATTCATACGGTCAAATACAAACAACTTACATAACTTCCCAATAAGAAATGAAAACGAATATTGAAAGGCAAAGAAAATTTCTATAACCGATCATATAACTATTTACCTTCACGGTTCTCTTGGAATCTCTTAATAGCAAATACCTCCCTTCAACCTCCCCCCCCTCCTCCTCTCTCCCCACATGCACACCCACCCACACTCTCAAAAAAAGGTTTTGTGTGAAAAACCTGGAATGAAGGGCGTTTTTCAATGTTCATACTTGAAAATTAAGCTAAAGCAAAGACAGCAAATCACCAAAGCGAGTACTTAAATGACGCTGAATTTCTCAACAGGCAGTAGAACGGACATGTAAACTTGAAACACTGAGGTAAAATGAGGAACACGGAGGTAAAATGATCAGAGTGCACAAAATGAGCGGAGAATCAGGAGACGTAAAACACGGCTCTTCAGAATACACCACAAGATCTCCATGCTCACGACTTAAATACATGCATGATTCACTGTCTCTATTGACACCAGTTATCAACAATGTAAATGTGGTTAATCAATAGGCTTTGTTAACTTGAAATAGAATACGGCGACAGAAGCAACACAAGGGGCCCGTTCTCGGGTTACTACCCCAGTCTGAGACGGCCGGACACCAATCACGTGCAGGCCCCGAAGTGCACGTAAGGTAGGAGGGTAGGACAATTAAATCAGGGAACAGGTAGTATGTGACCACCGTGGCTAACATCAGCCGCTCCCCCGCTGCAGGGGTAAAGAAAACATACTGAAATACGGGGCAATAAGGAATTGCGCTACCGAGTCACTACCAGGTGTTCTATGCCTCTGGCATAGGTATCGAACTGAAAGTAAATACATTGTTAAATGTTCTTGCTCAGGCTTCAGCTCGGAATAAAACTGCACCGAAACGGCAGTTTTTTCTATATGATGCATTTTAAATAACTGCAAATTATGATTTGCGTGAACTGATGGCGTGAAATGTCGTCGAAACATATAACAGGGAAGAAAATCCGGTGAAAAAATTCTGACGTGGCATGTTAGCTGAGAGGGTGAAAATTGCGGTTTGAGATCATCAAGACACACCTTCTCAATTTTACTAGCAGGGCCATTTTTCAGTTTAACTGTCATAAGTAGACCATGTTTAATCGCAGCAAGATAGTCAAACAGCCATAAGTAAGTAGACCGTGTTTAATTGCAACACGGTAGTCAAACTGCCATAGATAGACCATTTTTTAAATAAGTAGACCATTAACAATAAGTAGACTATGTTGAATTACATCAAGATAGTCAAACAGACCATTAACAATAAGTAGACCACGTTTAATTATACCAAGATAGTCAAACAGCCGTAAGTAGACCATGTTTAAAACATAATTTGTCTAACCCGAAAAGCGTGATGCAGTCATGGCTGGGATGTCGTACGTGTAAAAGTGAGAATGGTCTACTTGAGTAGTGCCTGGAAGCGCATCCAGCGCACTGTACTATTTTGGCTCTATTGATTTTCAACTCAATCATATTACGTATTGCTGCTGCAAAACGTGTACTATTTTTATGCTCTAATGCGAATTATGAGTTAACTAGTAGAAGCGCTCCGCCGAAAACGGCGGGACCAATGATGTTCATTTCATAAGATGCCCTCTTATATACGGCTAACCTGACATGAAATATTGTTATTTCCAGTATCACTGATACGGACTGCCTTCTCTGACAGTCTCGCTATCAGTCAGGAATACAGACATGGGAATTGCCTCCCATTTAAATCTTTAAGAGCGTGACAGAGAAACCGATGGACGGATTAGCCAACCAAGCAACAATGGGTGATTAACAAAAATAAGGTCAGTGATAAGAAATATATTCATTGCAATTTTTCGATTTCTTCAAAAATCATCTCATGCTGCGCTATTATTATATGTACTGTAGAGCGAGATAAAATATTCTATACATATTTCATGATCGATCCTTTGCTTCATGTGTCTTTCCTACTCCAACACGTGCCAAGAAGCACAGCTGTGGAACTACCGCGTAGCATGCGGTCGCCAATCATTTTGAAAACTGTGCTCAATCATCGACGCATTTTCAATAGCCTTATTTTGTACCCTTACCAATAAAATGAAGACTTTTTAACTTCTTGATGAAAAATGCCAATAATGACCCAAGCGGCTTTCAGAATAAAAGTTGTCAAAATGATTTTCATTGGCGGAACCTCGTCGCGCTGCGTTAGCGGTCACTGACACCAGACGAGATATTGAGATGAAGAAAGCTGCGTCATTTTACGGTCCAAAAAAGTCCACGAGTTCCAAAACATGACCGAAACATCAAATTTGAAACAAAAGCTACAGCACGGACCGATTTCGTATTTAAAAATGAGAACTGATGTGTAGAGTCACTACCTCAGAAGTTACGTTAGCGCGAGTAGTGGAGCCAAACAGCAATGTGAAGCATGGTTCTGGATGAGCAAGTTCAAGCAAACCTGAAAGAATTTTTCTCAGCCGTGTTTGTGACGTCAGTAGCTACGTTTCATGAGCATCAGCCCGCGAACGTATAATGGCACGGAAGAAATATTTGCTGTGCATTTCCATTTATCATTATCGGTTATTCCATTGCTGCATTTAATTAATATTGCGAGGCAATCTTTCATACTCTTCAAAAATGAAGTTCCTGCAACGGACGTCGCCCGTGGATGTACGGCAGCTTTACGGGTAAATAAAACGTATCTTTTGAACTTCTGAGGACGTCCAAATATTGGTTAACCCGAGTCCCGGCTGATTTTTTGACGGAAGTGCCCTATATTCAGGGGAACTTTACATTTTATTTCTGAAGGACGAGTGGACTTGGAAATGATTAGCTAATGCCGAAGTGTCGATCATTTCAGGCAATTGAATTTTAAATAAGAAAATTTTGGTGTTTGCTTGCCAAAAGTTAAGAATTTTTCATTATTTATAAACGAGTTGACTCGTCATTGCCGGCGCTGTGGTTAATATAATTCATTGCTTCTTGTTAGCGAGCAAGTGGGAATTAATACGTGGAAAAAAGTGAAGTGTTGCGTTATGGAGGCAGGAATTCAAAGAAAGAACGAGTATAGAAAAGACGTTCCCACAGACGCTGAAAAATATGAGAAGTGAAGACTTTTTTCTCTGGGTGCACTTGAAGTGAATGCAGAAACGCTGGTAATGTGAGATCGAAATGTAAACTTTGGTAAAAAACATAAAATTGCACTCCTTGTTTCACAGTTGGTGATGTTCATCTTGACCGCAGCTGGCTTAAGACGAAAAATTCTTTGCTTTTAAAACTAACTTCGAGCTATCTTTTTCTCAGCAAATCTTGCAATGGACAACGAGAAATCAAACTGAAACATGCTGCCGTGCCCCGTCACAAGCCGCATACAAAATAAATAACATAAATGTAAATAAATAACAAAAAATAAATGTAGCTTTATTCCGTACGAGGGGGGAAGAGAGAAAGAGATGTAGGAATTTCAAATATTCTACCCGTTTTCGATAACGTAGCGTATGTTGCTGAGTATTGATTCCATGACTCAATGAGCTTTTGTCATTAGGAGAAAGCGCACTTCCCTTGAAACACTGACTACCATTTCAACAAGATGCTGGAATACCGTATACGTTAAATTATCAACCCTTCTTCCAAACTTGCCCGCTGTCCAAAATAAATCCGTTAGTTTTCAGGCCGCTCTAATATTAAACGAACATTTATCGGTGCCACGATAAATATTTGTTTAGCTAGACGTGCACGAAGCCCTAATAACAGTGTGCTGTTGCACAGCAGGGAAGGACGGAAGAGATATTGGTTCTGCCGTTCCCACTAAGATTTTTTCATTAATCGTGCATTCTAGTGAAGGTATTAATGAATATCAGGGTGTATTGCAGCTTGTGATCAGAAGCATTAAATGCAGAGATTCCGTCGCTAAATAGCGGTTGAATGTCTATTTCCAATCGTAGACGCAATCATGATCAGAACTTGACATTTGGTACAACTTTTAACAATGATTTTCAGATACGCGATCGTGAGCAATTTTGCGAATTATTTCTTATTTTCCAGGCGCTCATAGTTTCACGATCACGACATTAAATAGCTTCGAGCCTAATTCATTTTGTTTATTTCCTTATGACATAAATGCTATATTCTAACTTCGTTTGCTTTTGATATTACGCTGAGTGCATTCAATTTGAAGCCCGTGTGCATTATTTCATAACTGAAACCCAACTTAAATCACGCACGTCTCTCCCGACAGGTGATAAAGACACGTCACCGTATCTAATTGACTTCATCCCCCCATTTGAACTAGAACTGAGAGATATTGTGGTGCTCCTGTCAGAATATTCTACCGAGAAGCATCAGTGAGGTCACATCGTGGCTGCAAATGTCCAGGCTAACATCTGCATAATAATGATGACTCGCGCTTTATCTGCACGATGGTAGAAGTCGTAGAGTCGAACTCGGAGGTCTGTGATGGTGGCGACAGGCACGAGTGGTCTAGTCAATTATCTCTGTTTTCTGGGAGCATTTCTAGCATGAAATCGATGCGAGATATTGGCGCTGTCCAGCATCTGTCTAGGCACTGGCTGCTGTGCACTGACGCGACGAATAATAGCCTATCCGAAGGCAGGCTTTAGTTCATGGAGTCTCCATTTAAATAGAAGCTACAGATTGCAGGGCTGTCTGTTTTTTAATTCAGCCTCTCTAGACTCTCGTGCGTTGTTTTATTGTTTCACGTGGGTTAATTGACCCAACGAGCGTGAGGTGGAATACGCTCGAGGGTGGGTAGCCTTGGGGTCAATGAGTTGTCTCGTTACTTGTATTTTATGTAACTTCCTTGGCAGCATAATACACGTTCATTTACTTTGCAGGAGAGCATTTTCCCATATTCAAATGTTAACCTCCCACGATATCATTTCCAAATCAATTGGCCATAAATAAAATTTGATTTGTCGCAAACGAAATCTTATAATACTTCATTATTATTTGACCATTTATTATTTTTTCTGTGATATGAAAAAGATGACAATTTAGTCGTTCTTGTGCTTATGTTTCATGAAATCGAACATAGAGTGCGAGAATTATATTTTCAATGTTGATATCCGTCTCGCTCATCTCGTGAAGTTGAACTGAAATTGAATGTGTCTTTAAAAATCTCAACTTAGATTATTTTGTTTAATGGGAAATCAAATTTATTTTGTGACACTTCAGGTTTCGTTTGTGACAAATTAAATTTCGTTTGTAACAAATCAAATTTCGTTTCTGACAAATCAGATTTCGTTTGTGACAAATCAAATTTCATTTGTGACAAATCAAATTTCGTTTGTAACAAATCAAATTTCGTTTGTGATAAATCAAATTTCGTTTGTGATAAATCGAATTCGGAGATGGTAAAACTACAGTAGTACTTTAGCTTTCAGACATGAAAAAGGAAAAAGTCTTTATTGCAATTCAGATGATCAAGCTCCCCGTACGACAATGTAATTTTAGTCGGGTTATGACCACCGTTGGTTCACTATTTTTACTCGTTGGTTCACTATTTTAAAGTCCTGTTTGAACTCCTAATGATTCTNAGTTTAGGAATACGGACCCGGGAATTTTCTCCTATCTAAATTCTTGAGAGCGTAAGAGAGAGACAGACCAGCCTAGAAAGCAAGCAGCAATTGTGTATCTACAGGGTGTCCCAGCAGTAACTAACCCTTGCATAGATGAGTAAATAGGATACCAAATTGTAAGGCGTCCTTTTAAAGTGTGGAATCCAAATTAAATGGGTCAGTTACTTCTAGGCCCTACAATTTGGTATCCTATTTACTCATCGACAAAAGGGTGAGTTACTTCAGGGATACCCTGTATATATTAATACGCTTGTACCTACTTACCGCTCCGTCACGCTTCGCGATTTTACAAGTGAAATTTCAGGTCTCAAGCAAAGTATCCTGCATACGGGTTGCATGTTTTGCTATAAAAAGTCAGTCTTCGCGGCACATATTCAGTTTCCCTTATAGAGTTCAGACTACTCGCATAATTAATAAGAAAATTGCTTCCAAGACCAGACTATCTCTACTCTGAACGTTTAACCTCTTCTCATGGGCTGGTTTAGCTAAGCTTTGTTTATCTAAATTTCCGTGAAATTTTCAAGTGTCCTGCTAATTAGTATAAAGTGGAATAAAGTTGAATTTTTTAAGAAACATCCAGAGTCAAAAAAAGTAATTCATCCACCTTAAAACCAATAATCCGTAACCATGATAGGAGGATAAATCCTTATTTAAAAGGCAAGTCCTGAATTTTTACCCTAAGTTGTTACTGAAGAGGGTGCTCTGTTGCAAGCAAGTAAGCAAGATGATCAGACTTGTAGTATTTAGTAGTTAAAAACAAATCGGGAAATTACTCCTTTATTTTGAGGCATTTCTAATTAACTCGACATGGAGTGTCCATCATGTTGGCTTTCCATTTTTTGACTACCCTGAATAAGATATTTGACGGGCTACATTTTTTTGTATTCCTGTCACACAATCGTCCACCTCACGTGCTTGCGTAGTTATTAATCCCACTAAGAGTTCAGTTAGGAGCATGCCATGCCAGCGTACAAAGTTCATCTAAAATCAGACACGACACTGGCTCTCCATAAAGCCCGTCAGGGGCTTGTCTACCGCTAAATGTACTCGCACCATCATTGCAAGAACTCCTTTTAATTTAATAATGTTTTCGACTGGATTTCAAGCTACGTTTTTTGCAAAATTTGAAGCGATGTATGCCTGTCAATAATATATCCTGAAAAAAATCACAATTAACTTAGGAACAATCAGAAGCTTCATCAATTAACACTGGTATATTTATGCGAACTGTGATCTCAAAATAGAAGTTAGCAGCCCCCAATTGGCATTCGTCGATTTTCTGGGCTATTGAGCGTAATTGAAACTTTTCTATACGAATTAGTTAGCTCAGAAATTCGATGCAATCTTTGGCGTTTCGCACTCAATATTTTTAAATGATTTAACGTTTGACACTGAAATACAAAGCCCATGGCTCGGAAAATATTTTTTATTGCACCAACGCAGTGGCTATGTAAAAGGTGAGGCAATTAAATAACGGGACCATCCTGAAAACTGTGCTTTATTACAACTTTTAATAACTCACTATTGATTTCGCCCAACACACTCCTCTTGGCCATCTACACACCGCTGCATCTATGTTTTCCATAGCGCAAGGCAGTGTTGTTTTCCAGTCACACCCTCTTCAGTAAGTCTATCTTTTCGGTCTTTACCATTTCTGCGCACTGAAAATGTGCTCTTTTAATACGCTTTTCAGCTTTGGGAGTTAGGAGAAAGCGCATGGGGCGAGATCGGGTGAATACAGCGGATGTTCGACCGTAGTAATTGTTTCCCTCAGAAGTGGCTCACACAAAATGCATTGTGAGCCGCTGCATTGTCCTAACGTTGCATCCACGCATTTTTGTTAAACAAATCTGATCTTTTCTTCGTCGCCCTTTCTCTCGGCTCAGTCAGGACCTCCATGAAGCACTTCTGCTTTACCGACGGCCTTGAGCCACCATAATACTGCAAAAATAACGAAAATTAATTCGATTTTTGACTTGCTCATTCGAGCGTTTTTGTTGTTGGCGAAGTGGGAGTCTGGCGACGTGGGAGTCTGGCGAAGTGGGAGTCTGGCGACGTGGGAGTCTGGCGACGTGAAAGTCTTTCGGGGCATGGATTGAAGCTTTCTTCCTGGGCCTCATTTTCACGTTTCGTTAAATATGATTTTTTTCTATCAATTTAGGCTGTGCTCCAAATCGTTCCCTGATGGAGAAGCCCCGGTTTTTCTACTTCGTTCTCCTTTCTGCTCGAGTGGGAGGTTTTTCGTTACCTTTCTACGCTCACTTCAGTCGTTCGTAAATCCTCACGTAAAATTTTTCTTATTACCTCTCTGTAATGTTGGTAATATTTTTCATCATTTGAATACTAAAGCGTCGGTCTTCTTGTGCGCATTCATTTTTTTTAAATTGTGTCATCCATTCTTGATATCGCACATCGACCACAACCTTTACGATATTTAATCTCCCGCTAATTTTCAAAAATCTTTTCGTGACGTTCAAAAATTCGAGTGCATGATATGCGATTGCCGCTAAAACTTTCATTCAATGAATAATTGAAAACATTCCGGTGAAAAGTGTTTAACTTCACAGGATATTTAGCCCCATGACGTGTAATCCTGAGAAGGCCAGGTGGGCATTCACACGGTCTGTGCAAGGGGCATTCACACGGTCTGTGCAAGGGGCATTCACATGGTCTGTGCCAGCGACAGCGACCGTGTGAATGCAGCAGCCCGGACGATCAGAATTCTTGTGATCACTCGTTAAGATTGATGCGCTCCTCTATATTTGAGCTCATCTTGATCGCGACATTCAGGCAAAACAAAGTCCTGCTCAAGCGAGGGGTAACAAACAACTACACAAAATAAAGAGATGTAATATGTCTCCAGCTACACACTGAACCTCAAGATCAACTGCGTTGTATCCTCATTCCGGTTAACGAAGCTCAACGAATTGGGAATCCACAGTCGAGTTTTTCTTTAATTGTCACAACTTGGTTAGTGTGATGCTGAAATATGTATATGAATTACGTCGAAACAATGCTATGCAACGAATTCAAAATATCGAACATAGCCAGGATTGAGAATACAATAACACTAAGTAACGGCACTCACAAATATTAGCACAGTTGCAAAAACACATGAATTAAGCGATGTACTTGAAAATTACGATTAAATCATTACCGCATGGTACTACCTAGTTTGTAATACGGTCTGACTTATCAAGCATTCGAAAAATTGCTCTGAAATATGCACAGTATTTCCTGGAAATTATGTCCGTTTGACAAGAGCATTTCCCGCCTCCAGACTTGCCAAAGCCCAACTCGCCGCCTCCGTCGACAGTAAACTTGCCTGTCCAGAACTCGCCGCCTCCGTCGACAGTAAACTTGCCTGTCCAGAACTCGCCGCCTCCGTCGACAGTAAGCTTGCCTGTCCAGAACACTCCGCCAAACAGGGCGAGCTCGAGACAATATTTCATCTCTTAAATTTTCCAGTCCAGCCCAGTTTTGGTCGCCTGACCGCTGTAAGACGATCATGGGCTTCCATTTCGAGCTAACGCACCTCAAGAGAAGCGCAAATTTCGAGGCAAAAAGGCTCTCTGTTTTGGCGGCAAGATCTTGGTTACACGAAATGAACCTGACCTTCTCTTTGAAAAGGAACGTCTGATATCCGTATTACTGCAACTCGTCTCCGTCATCTCGCACGAGTTTTCGGTTTCAAATTCTTGTTAGTACATGAAAATTACTTTGTGCTCGAGTGAAGCAAATACTGAGTTGTGTCTTAGAAACTATTCAGTCGCTCCTGGCAGCATTTTAGTCTGCATATTTATGTCTCGCCTCCCTGGAATAATAATATAACCCTGGAATAATACTAAATCCCTGAAATACTATATCCCTGGAATACTACTATATCCCTGGAAAAATACTATATCCCTGGAATAAAACCATACTATATTACTCAAGTTAGTGACTGCTTAGCTGCTCAGTAAGTGAATCCCTTTGTTCCCCTTACCAGTATTTAGTCCCACTATATAATAATAATAACCCAGTATTGCTTGCTTGCTTACTTGCTTGGCTGCTTGCTTGCTTGGCTGCTTGCTTGGTTGCTCGTTTGCTTAGTTCGTCCGTCTTTTTGTTACGCTTTCAAGAACTTAGACATGAGAAAATTTCCTCGTCCGTATTTCTAACTAATTAGCGAGACTGTCAGAGAAGATTGTCCGTATCAGTGATACTGTTAATAACATTATTTCTTACCAGATTTGCCGTACATAAGAGGGCATCTTTAAGAAATTATCGCTTGCCCCGCCATTTTTGGCGGGGTGAGTCTAATTTTAAGAGAATATTACTGTACATAAGTCCGCTGATATGCGGCAGTGTCGTAGATAGGATACTGAATGTCGTATCTCAAATAAATACAATTTAAAAGTTGTTAAATGTTCTCATTGATAAAATTCAATATTACTATTTTGATTCACATACATAGATTGTTTATGAATATGAATACATAGATTGTTTATGAATACATGATTACGAAGGAAACGGTGTGGAATATTGGTGCTCTATTCCACGCTTCACTGGGAGAATACCATTCATTTTGAAAATGAGCTAAAGTAAGTCCCCATATTTTTGTCGAGTCCTTAATACTACTAAATTTTTAAAAACTGTGTAACTCACCATTGAGATATCTTAGGTAGAAATATAATAGGTCTTTTTTCTATGATTCCATCGCACAGTAACTTGAACTTGAAATTGAGGTGATGTCTTTCCTGAGACATCTTGCTTAGAAGGCCCTTCATACGATCAGTTAATATCTGAAGACACGGTCGAAAGAGACCTAAATATGGGCATCAAAAGCTAACTTTATTTTTTGTTCTAGAATCAGATCGATTGTCAAGAGACTGAACGGTCTTTTGACGTTTGACCTGACTCTAGAATAGAGTAAAGTTGTCATTCGGCATTCCATGCCCATACATTGGTGTCTTCCCACACTGTTTTCAAACACTAACTGATCACGTGAAGGACTTCTTAGTTAAACAAAGCCTCTAGCTCTCCCTTCAAGGAAATAAATGAGCTAATTGAAATAATTCTGATCTCATGTTGAAGTACCTTTTGCACAAACTTCAGCTCAACTGCAATTACATCATGAAGTATCAAAGTGCACCGACGACGCGTCTTTTGCTTCATTAAATATTAAAGTGCACTAACCCGAGGTTTTAAATTTCATCGTTCGTCAAAGTCGGCCGTTACACGACTGTCAGATGTTCGCTCAGTCGTAAATCGCTTTACGCAACTTCAAAGGCCTCGATGCGAGTCAAAACGAATGGCTCACGATAATTTCTCAGTCATTTTACGGATTATTTGGAAATGATGACGGGTTGTTGGCAGAGAGCGGAGCAGTGCTCAGTTATCATTCATTATCGCTCGAACAACCTTTGTAAAGTTTTTGAACACGACGCTCGCTTGTTCATCAAATGTTGCGCACAGTTTCAGGGACCTGTTACTGCTTCTGGATCCAATTTAAACTTTTAAACGGGCTCTCAAAACGGGAATTTATTGTCGTCATGCCGGCATCACAGGTTCGTGTGGAGACAACCCCCGTAATTACGAGCTTATTCTTTCCCACTCTTTTCCGAGTGCGAGAAGCGAAAGAATCGCATATAATTATTGAGGAAGCAGCTCAACATAGCGCACACGCTGAGGCAAAGTAAAATGCGACTATATACATATAGAAATTCATAGTTCAATGTAGAACACCCGTTAATGTAAGATAAATCATGAAAATATACATAGAAAATCACATTTTAACGTAGGGCACAGGTTAATTAAGGCAACGTAGAACATGACTAGTAGTAAAGACACATAAATTCACAGTTTAAAATATGACCCACGTTAAGGTAAGATAGAGCGTCATTATTTATATAGAAATTCACAATTCAACGTAACACGCGTTAAGGCGAAATAAAACGTGACTATACACAAAGAAATTTAAAATAACATTTCTCGGCAAAAATGTTGTCGGTATACAAGTAGAAATTTTGGAGAAAAATGTCTCATATCAGACGAGTTGGTTTGATCGCTAATGTATTCTGGTACAATTTGTACAATGAATTTAAGCGAGTAACGAAAAGATGATGTTTGATAGAAAGTTCAGATTCTTGTATACATCTGGTGGTTATGAGACGAGAATATTGGTACCCAGTCTCACAGCGGTGTTCATTATCGGTAAATTTATGCGCCCAAATATCTATGAAAATAATATAAAGAAGGAATTTCCTTTCAACCTAAAAACGAGGACATGCTACGTGCAACTGACAGTTTAGAGGACGTATGTGACCGCAGAATAAAGTATATGAGTAAAATTAGGCCCCTGAAATTCATTTTCGGTTGTCCCAAAATGAACGATGCATAAATGCATGCGCTCTCTGAATTTGCACACTATGACGATGTCTTTACGCTCTTACCCGCATTATATTCCAAATCCAGAATCGAAATCTTGTGCATCCAGATGCATCCAAAATCAAGCCTCAAGGTACGTAGTAAGCTGCGGGTGAAGGCAAAAATATGTACAACGTCATAGTGCGTTAATTTAGCTAGAGTACGTAAAATTACGCATTTTACACCAATGAAAAATGCGTTCGTGTGCATAACCACTTATTTTTTTGGCTATCGCTGTCTTACAAGCCCCGCATTTCCGAAGTCATCAGTGTAGACCAGGCCTAAATTTCATGTTCTGAGCGAGCGACAGTTAGTACTTCAGAAAGCGTGCTCAGCCTCCTGCAGGCGTGCTCAGCCTCCTGCAGGCGTGCTCAGCCTCCTGCAGGCGTGCTCAGCCTCCTGCAGGCGTGCTCAGCCTCCTGCAGGCGTGCTCAGCCCTCTGACGAGCTGCAGAGGACGGGCAAAATACGTAACATTTAATACCTTCTCGAGGTTACCTCAAAAAAATCGAGAAAAGTTTCAATTAGCTGTAAGTATTCAGATAGGTGCGTCACTAACATGTGTTCCAACAATGAATTTTGCTGTGCGACTGCTCTGCTTCCTTAATTATCACTCAATGTATTTGTTTCACACATTTGAACATTGCTAATACCACTACAGAACAACTGTAACAATTATCAGCTCGAACCGAACGAGTTCTATCAAGCACATTGGACCACCATTAAAATATGCGTCAGCAGTAGTGATATTTATAAACTTCTACAAAAATGTACATTACAATGCCGGCAAAAAATGGGCTTCAGGTGTTTCAAAATCATAGACTACTCATACATACAATGACATTGCGCCGTCCAGAAAATGAACTTCAGCTGTTCTAACATCCATAGATTTCCCCCGTAAACAAGCGTATTGCACCGATATTAAAATGAGCTGCAATTGTTTTGACATTAAAAACTATTTTTACAAGCGTACAACACCGCGCAAAAACGAGCTTCAGCTGTTGTAACATCCTCGACTACTCTTACAATCACATACCCCCGTTCGGGAGATGAGCTACACCTGTATCAACATACAAATTACTGCCACAAACAAGCACATTTCACCGCCAGGAAAATCAGCGTCGGTATTCGCATGAATACAGCACGCCGCCATGCGTGCGCGTGGCCATGAAGCTGTACGCAGGACATGCCATGGTGATTGACCGCAACATTTGGATCAGGGTGGCCCCCCAATGCCGTGCCTGAGCCTCCATCACGGGGCATTACTGGCCTCAAACTGCCAGCTCCAAGAATATTTGCAGTACTCCGAGGTCGTGTGTACATAGCAACCCTTTCTTTTATCCGTCGTAATAAGACTCCGATGGACGAGTCTAATTCCGAGCCATGGGGCGTTTGGGTAACGCTTTAAGGTTTGCCTGTGCCAAATTGATCCTCACAAGTGCACCTGTTTCAAGAAGATGGCATGAAATACCTGACATACATATATCGCTCACAGCGCCAGCAAGGTATCTCCCTGTTGCTACCTATGAATAAATTTCAATAACGTGAATGACATTTCCTTGTATTTGATCTGTGTTGCTGTTCAACAATCGTCATTAAACGGCCCCTTTGGATTACTTCCACGCAAGATCTGTCTCATTCTCGATTTTGTTGGGCAGAGTAGTGCCAGACGGTATATCTCAGGTAACAAACAGTAAATATGTATATCGGTGATAGCTTATAGTACAGCAAGCTCCTTACTTTGGTAAACTCAGAATATCTCAACATCCAAAAAAAGATGTTCTAATTCCCTTGGTACCATACCTTTAGTTAATTCCAAACTAGTGAGCCCAGTAGGCAAACTAACCTCTTGTAAATCTCAAGGAGATACAAGCCGTGCTCCAGCATATTAATTTTAAAAAAGTTACTTTGCTTGCAGTAAATTGGTTTCATTGTGGTTTTTAACTCGTAAAAAAACAGACTAGCATTTATGTATGAACTAAGAATTAGAAAATTGGTGCTAATAAAAATTCAAACATTTTTTCGTTTAATGCACCAAAATGTTCAAGCGTAACATTTATTGTTTCATTTGTTTTGTCTTGAGCACAGTGAGCTAAAGTTTGGTGTCGCAAATTTTGACAAAGTGACTTTTTAAGTTCAAACCAATGCTGCTTTCGTTTTTGTGTTTTAATTGAGGGAAGGATTGTCCACAATGTACGTTGAGTTGTTCAAATATTTTTATTTATTTCTTTTATCATTAGAAAATACCGGTATCTACAAATACTTACGTACTGCGGTGCACAATTTCTATGTCATCAATCATTTTTGTGGGTACTTGAGAAATTTTGGTTTGAATATTTGGGAAATCTTTCAGCAAATATTTTTTAACCCAAGCTCTGAATTTTTATCTATGATTTGGTAGCCATGGTAATACCTGTAAAACTGCATCATAAAAATTTCATTTAGTTTAGCGGCTCGGATTTTGTGCAAGAATGTCTTGATTTAACATAATATTTTGTGAATAAGCCTGAGTTAAAATTTTTCGACTGCACTTCCATTTGTCTCTGTACAACCATCATGATATGAATTAAGGTTAGAAAAATTCATTTCCACTGGAGCGTTCTTCTTCATGAATTGTTCGTATTTACATTCCACAAAAAATAACTGAAATTATTCGTTTAATGTGTTAATTGAAGCTTAAATTTTAGATTTCTTTGCGTGGTACCAATAATCTTAGTGTTGCTTATATTTTGTACCTACCAAACACATGTTGAGACGCAATGAGCAGAAAAGAATGTTTCTTGAATTGTAAGCGTGTGACTATTTTATTGAAATATGCCATTTATTGCCCTGCCTAAATTTCAGTTTCAAAAACACAAAAAAAGTCACAAGTATGACGGTTATATAATGATCCCGCCATACAGTCTTAGAAGAGGGCCGAGTTGATTAGATAAGTGGACGTCCGGAAATTTCTATGAAGAAAACTTTTCTTCTATATATAGAACAAGAAAAGGTCGTAAACAGTATATCTTAGGAGCAATAAATGCATGATTGCTGCGTACGCAGGAGCTCGGGCGGTACGTACGTATGGAAAGTGTAATAGAAAAAAACTTTTAAAGGAAAGTATATGTGTGCCTGTGGAATCATTGCAATTTATACTACATGTCTGTTAGAGTCACATCGATTTGTTTGAGACACTTGAACTTAAAGAAAACCATCCTATCTGTGGACGATCAACATGAATTTACCATGATGATATCCTTCCTTACCTCAACATTTTATGAATTTCTCGCTACATTTAATGCAGCGTTGGTTGAGCTTTTCTAGACTATTCATGCATGGAACTTGCATCAGTTTATAAGGTGTCTAAAAGAATGAAAGCCGTGATACTCATTGAAGTCTGGAGCGTTGTTGAGGCGCTCATCTGTTGCACGTCAATTTCCCCGTCGTTTTATTCACATTTCAGACTTGGCCACTTTGGCGGTTTACTCGGGGGACTTCGGTACCAAGTCTCATCAAAGAAATAAACGGTATTCAAAATGAAAATCGGTCGGTAACTGAAAATTTATCATGACTCAAGGCAAAATGGGTTAGCTCACTTTGCAATTGGTAAAATGAAAGTAAAATTTCTCACAGTGCTACTGGTAGTGACGATATTGCTAATAGGTTAGGTTAGGTTAGGTTAGGTTAGGTTAGGTTAGGTAAGGTTAGGTAAGGTTAGGATAGGTTAGGTTCGTAGCAGTCAGAGAATAATTAGCGATACAATTAGAAATGTCATGAAGTCTAGGGTCGTCGAGTGCAAAACTTTGTTTATTTTTTCCAACTCGTGAGGTGCTCAAAGGTTTCATAATTAATTAGTGAGTTTTCTTATATCATAATTAAAGTTTTTACCTACCATCAAACATGTATATTACGCGGGCGTTTTAATAATAAAATTAATGTCTAAAAAAAATTATATGTGACGTCGGAAAGTTTGACTGTGTTTTGTGGGGAGAAATTGGGTGAAACAATTGGAAAATAAATCTGTTCATTAGGTTCAAAAGAATAAAAATTTTCGGATTCGTAATGAGTTTGTAGAATCTCAAGCCCTTGCAATCACTGTCTGCATTTTTATTGTACATCAGAAAATATTTTCCTTTACCTATTCGTACATAGGTATTATCAAACCCTCATTTCTGATCCCGAATAGAAATTCAAACATTTCTCCATTAACTGAAGTTCTTCCAACGCAAGTTCTCTGTAAGACGTAGTGAAAAGAAGGCATTTTAGTATCGTGCATGCAATCGAATCAATTTGAGCAGATGTGAGTAGAATAAGAAACAAAAATATTCTTGGACACAGCCGACCCCATTCACTAACTGAATCATATAATAAATTTGCAACTATGTTACGTTAAAGTTGCTTAGTCAGTTTAACACGGAGTGCTCAGTAATGTCCAGTATTGTTCAACGTCACGGTGTGCTTGCAGTCCTCCAGTCAAAATGGAGTTCACGCACCAAACAAATAACAGAATTTTTCTTGCTACGAGCATACACGAATACTGGTGTAAAGATTCCAATTAATTTTGAGTAGAAGCACCAGCCTTTAATTCAGCAAGGCAACTGTGAAGCTTTGCTCTGGAAGAACTATATTCCATTGAGGAAATCATGTTCAGGACCTTAGGAGTTAATATTTGAACGCGTGTAGGAATGCTGTGATATATCACTCCCAGACGACAGTCTCAAACTAAAATAGCGAGACTCTTGTAACTTTATCTTGAGAAAATAGACCTTAGAGACTTTGTGATGCTTCGTACTTCAAAATATTACTGCTTCTTATGCAACAGTCTGACGAACTCTTGGAAAAGCTCAGCGCCGCCCAGACTGGCTCTAGTGATGACAGATGTTGTCCTCGGACCGCCCGACGGAGTCGGCAATCATGCCGGCACGAACTCGAGTCTCACAACAAAGAATGTTAGTCCATTGTTGTCAACAGCAGCTAAGATTCTTGTAAACTTGCGTGAGTGGACCACCAGCCAAGCAAAAACGCCATTCTTTGTTCCAGCGAATCAACTAATAAGAAAAGTTGTCCAAATTGTGGATTTGTCTCCAAGGGTGCGCATTTTCAGCTTTCAGTATTACTTATTAGTCATTGTTTGTGTATCTCATGTCGATGTATCTTACTAAAAAATTCATAAGTCAATTCACGGCTGCAGTGTGAACTAAGATTCTCGTCACCTTTTCTGAAATGGTGTTTATTGAACGATGCAAACGTCGTTGCCATGGTGAAATTTTTAACGAAGATGTACCCGATAGATACAATAGGACAGGAGGAAACCAAAAGAGTAAATTTACCTAGAAGTATTCATGAGAAACAAGAAATCAGACATATCAACTCAAAAAGCATTGCTGAAATTCAAAAGGGATAAGAAATTTATTGTTGTAGCGGTGAATACGTTGAATATAAGTCGTTGTAATTCAATATTGAAAACATTCTTGTTGGTGCACTGGAGTGGGCTAAAATTTAAGACTTCCTGTCCGTTAAATTCCAGCAGCAGCATCTGACACCACGCATCCTAGACTCTTAGCTCACAAGCCAACAGGATACCGTGGTCTGAGAATCAATTAAGTATGAACTTCAAATCAAACTAATGCGAGTATATTGTAAAAAATAAGTAAAATCCTGAGTGAATCCATACCTGATAGCCCCAATATTTTAAGAGTTGAACATCCAGAAGTCCTGAGAAATGAGTGGGTATTAGATGGAATTACAGAAAATTATTCCTAGAACAGAGTCCCAGACAAGATTTTTTAAAGCGAAATACGAATTAATCGCTACACTTCAAGCGAAATTCCAATTCTGCTTCGCTCAGTTAATTCTCAGCTCGGAAAAATTCTTAGAAAAAGACGTAAAATTTAATGTTGTTTTAAAGTCGTACGAGCATACCGACGAACTGAAGAAAAAATATTATGTATTTACTGAGTATACGTGAATAAACACAGGGATTATTCAATAGAAGATGAACACACTAAGTTAAGTTGGAGAAAATAACGAACACAAATGTAAAATCCAGTATCAAAATATACTGAGAGAACATTTTCTCCAAAAGTGTTATTTTGTATGTTGGATGACTGAAAGGAGTGTTGTGGTAAATTCTAACCAAACTGGAGATACTTAAATTTGTAATGCAAATTCCGTATACCATTGCACAGTCATTTGATACTTGAATTCTTTCTGTGATTTCCGTAGACAATCACTACACAGTCATTTCTTCCTTAAATGCGTGTTTTAATTTCCGTAGACTATCATTGCACAGTCATTTGATACTTAAATATTTGTTGTAATTCCCGTAGACTACAACTGTTGCACTGGTATAAGATACTTAAATGCGTGTTTTAATTTCCTAATTTCCGTAAACTATCATTGCACGCACAGGCATTCGATACTTAAATATTTGTTGTAATTCCCGTAGACTACACAATATGCACTAGCATAAGATGCTAAAATCTTGTTATAATTTCCGTAAGGTATCGAATTTCAATCCACGTGTTACACCTGAAAATTTGTTTTCAAATTATTTTTATTAACATATTTTCTGAGTTTAAGAATAACCATTTAGTTCACGCTAACATATCTGTATTTAAGCAAGAACTAAATACACGACAACTTGTATATATTTACGGTCCCAATAAGTATACGCATAAGTAAGTAAAATAACAAAGTATACGGTTTAATAAAGTAACACCATGCGTTCGTTCATTTTCTTGACTCGTCCATAAAACAATAACATCTTGCACATTTTTCCTGAATATCCCGATGCTTATTTCTACAAGAGCTTTAGACCGAATCACAGTTGCTGGTGAGGACTACGCAAACACCTCTCAGTGACGTCCTCATTCTCTGGTACCCCCACCGCTGGAGGTTCCGAGTCTAATCTAATAACATTGGTAAGTGCTTTGGATTTTTTCGGGTTTGTGTGAGTCTTCTGTATTTCGACCGTAGTATACCTACTGCACCGGTGTTATGTCCTGTATAGTTATACATGTTTTAGTTCTATCCAAAGCGTATGGATGGATAAATTGCTTGCTGAAAGTTATTAAGAAGGCAGTAAAGTGTAAAGTAATTGTTCCTGAATGTAGTACAGAAGAAAAACTGTGTTATTGGTAACTCTTTTATAAAGAGTGGTGATGTCGAAAACATCAGTTCATTTGAGCTTGTGCCTAAATATAGTAGGTCTACTCACTTGAAAATTTATTTTCAATACTACTATGTATCACTTCCTAACCATTAACCTGTGCTGAGTTAGACATATATATCCTTGTACACTAATTTCACATCCATGCCGTAAAAACATTCACTCTTCAACTCACAGGAGCAGCCACATTTTGGAAACTCGATAATTTATTTAAAAAAAAGGGCACTGTGATCAATGAATCCGATGGCAAATGCCTAATTTTCATGCTACAGGTATTATCACGAGGTACGGTGCTCAATGTCAATGCCCACTTCGATGCATATAAGAATTTCATCTCACTTTTCTGGGCTAATTCAGTCGAAGCAAATGTTTTTAGCGGAGTATCAAGACTAAGCTTTCTGGTGTTCAGTAGTATCTTTATAAGTTTGAGAGCACAATAATTCAACAATACAGAGCTGCTCAGAGTCATAGGCCTCTCACGTACCATTTACCTACACAGTGACAGCTCATAGCTGAATCACAAGTGCCTGTGACGCACAGCGTGGTAGCAATGCCTGAGTCTCAATCGATATGATACGAGTTCACAGCATCGTAATTCGTGCGTTGTTAAAGAAACTAGAACAGTACCAGCATAATGTAGCGCCCGCACAGGCATAGGGACTGTTTACAAGGGTGATTGTAGATCAACAGATCAAAGGCCTGTGCATTTGAAATGCTGGAGCTGATAAGGACGGCGTTGGAAACTGGTGAAGGAGAGTTCGTCATACCTTCACGTTCACATGCCAGTCGAAGTCCTTGCTATAACAATAAAAAAATTCAGCCATTCTGAATCTTTTCTGATAGATTTTGAGCATCGTGATTCAGTCTAAGTAAGACAATACAATTACAGCAAATTAAATGACTAAGAGCGTTGTAACCGTGCACATGCAAGTCAAGTTCAAATTCATACACGCAGTCGAAAGATATACCAGACGCTGGCGCACAAAGATATCAATAAGTTTAAATGGGAATGAGATACTAAAGTGAAACATCTTCATAAATCATCCTTACGATAACACAACAGACACATGACAGCATTCATTTACGAGCGACGACATGTTTGCCTTTCTGTTTGTGAATTTTGGCGGCACGTCGTAACTTCTGGGAACATCGCTTTGCTGTTTGTTTTGGCATCGTCCGGACGTCCAAGTATACCTCACAGTATTTTGGAGACGGGGATGCGATCGTTATTTTGTGCGATCGCTGAAAAAATTGCCAACCTTATCGGAAAATTTCAAGATAAAGTTCGCTTTAAGAAACGCACTGAAACGTTTGAGACACTCAAGAACACTGCCTCGTTACCACTCCTGAAAGAAAGAAAACTTCTTGCCTTTTTCGCTGATCTTACTGATCTTTCCTGCCATAAATTTTAGTAATTTTTTTGAGCTATTGTTTGATGAATCACTGAAAGCAGAACATGATTAAGAAATATACCGGAAAAAGAAATGGTAGCACTTTTATTTGGAGCACCCAACAAAATATTTGACTTGTACCGGCGCTTTTGAAAACCATGGCGAATTTTTCTCTGATTTTGGCGACGGAATATTTCCATTGAGCCACCGAGATACAGCGAAGCTCAGGCAGCAACTATTAATAAAGGTTTGCCGTTGGGCCGCTATTGTTCGATACGAAACGAGACGCACAATGTTCCAAATAACGTTTTATTATCACACACCGTAGCTCGAAACTCACACTGAACCGTTGCCTGAATTCGGGTCCTGAGTTTGTTATCCCCTGTTGGTTTCGCCAAGGAATCTAACACTTGAGAAGTACGTGCTGATGGTATTGAAAATTGTTATGAAAGCCGTAGATAGAACGTGTGAATGATCAGTGCATTGTGGCACGCCTGTGCAGTGCGGTATACAGCCTTGTTCACAGCTCCCAGGCCCTGGTATTGCTCCAGTTCCAGATCATCGAACACGTCTACAAAGAGAGGAAAATGTGTATCGTTTGTATTTGCTCCTGCAATTGCTGGTCCGCCGAACAATTACGTCTGTCAAGACCAAACCAAACAACGCAAAGCAAGAAGACTATTCAGCAAACATCAGTGTCGCTCGAGTCTGTCTGGGTGCAAGAATGACGCAATATTCTGCAGCATTTGCAGACAACGATTGCATGTCCAGCAAAAAGAAATCCTCCCAAAAAAAAATTATTTGAAACTATCTACTGAGGCAACATCAAATAAGCGTTTGTGTGATGGTCTGGGACGAATTCGCAATCCCTACTCGAGGTTATTTTTGCTCTGTGCTGCATAGATTTAAGCTTGACAGAAGAGCTTTGCATCATGAAACTTCTGTGTAGACTGAATGGAAATACCGCATGCAGGTGCGTTGAGACAGCAAATATTTGAATATTGTTCATACTTTGTAACTTTTATATCTAAACGACAGCATTCATTTTAAACTTTTGAACTCTTGAGCTGTCAAAAAGTAACCTGAGGCTCCAAAAATGAGGTGTCACACCAAAATGCCCTCGAAAATTGAGACAAAATGATAGCACTCGAGGAAAGATCAAAAAGTTAGCGAAGTTCTTGGCAGCTTGAATAGGACGTAATCAGATTAAGACGATCGGAACAGTATAAAAACGGGTCCCTACGTCGCAGCTTCCATTAATTGAAATTAATTTTGCGCGCCGATTATTGTGAAGTAGAGGACCGCTTAAGAACACATATTTTTTAAACGTACTGAAAGTAGCAATTTTGAAATGAAATCTAACATGAAATTTTTATGTAAGTTTCGGGAGATGAACAGAGGTTATTGAAGTTTTGGCTAATGTTTACAAGTATACCGTCACTGCCCAAAAAATACAGATCTTTAAAGAGATTTAGTAGTATAAAGGAAATAGAGAACATCGACAAGATGGCTCTCTCATAAGGAGACTAACAAAAGAAAAAATTACAAAAACATTGCTACACGGCTGATCGAAATCTCACTGAAGAATATCGAAGAACATTTTTTATTTAGATAGCTGCACAAGATGCTTAACAATTCATTTGGTTAAATAAATTCAATTTGTTTCAAGCTCGTTTTAAACTTGCATACTTACAAAAAAAAAATTTCGTACGTTCTGGTCTTTGCTCAACAGATCGCCGCTGTTGGTACGTTGCCTTGCGTGTAAAGCATACCTCTCATTCTTGGGATTTATCAACTCATAATTGTATCCGGGCCACAAGCTAGAGCGTGACTTGAGCTGAGTCTGTGTCTGATCACGGTAACTATCCGAGTTGAAACTTTGTTTGTCCGCGCATGTGGCTGCTTCTCAGATTTGTAACGTTCTCAGCTGAAGCGCCAGGTGTGCCTCCAATTGGAATCGAAACTAGGGAACTGCCTATCCGCTGCCACTAAGTTTCTGAAATTTGCAGCTCGGACAAATGGAGCAAAAAATTATAGATCTCATCCTAGGCTACTATCAAATATTTTAAATAAAGGTTGAACACTCGTGCCGTGAGAAATACCGCTCGTAGAGTTGAGCGATGTACTTCTAACGGGAAACTTTGTTATTGTACCAAGATTTTTCAAAGTGATGTGATAGAAAGCGAAGGCGTCAAAAAAATGTTACTGATGCATAGAAAAGTCGAAAAACACCGAGCGCTAATCCCAAGAATATCAAAATGTATAAGCAATAAATGTATCAGAGATGGGCCCCAATGCTGTTGCAATTGTAGTCCCTAGCGTGTTACTGCCACTGTGTTATTGCCAGCGTGTTGAGAAGTGTTGTTACCAGCGTGTTGTTGCCATCGTGTTGAGGTGTGTTGCTTCCAGAGTGTTGAAGCGGGTTGTTTCCATCGTGTTGAAGCACGTTGTTGCCAGTGTATTGAAACGTGTTATTGAAAGCGGGTTAAGCCGTGTTGTTGCCAGTGTTTTGTTGCCAGCGTGTTATTGCCAGTTTGTTAAGGCGTGTCGTTGCCAGTGTGTTGTTACCAGCGTGTTGAAAAAAAATCGGAAATCTCCATTCAGGGAGCTTGGCAGCACCTCTTGCTGCTGTTCATTAAGGTAGGATGCTCATTTTTCTCTCAGTTCATGCCGACACCTTACCTACGTCAGAGGTCGGAAATGTCACTATGGTGATGAAGCGTCTAATCTATTCGCATGAATAAAGAAACAAGACTCTGTTCCGAACCCCTCAGTAAAGCGAATAACGGAATAGATGAAAACAAAGCGATTTCCAGGTGTGATATATACGTACAATTCCCGCCTTCATTGAGTCCAGGTCTTGCCATATAGAACTTTAATGTTTGATTGAATGCACGAAAAAAAGATCAACGGCAATTCGTGCACATTTACCGGATTACTGCAGGGAGAAGAGAAAAAGGATCGGGAAAGATTGGAAGAAGACGAAAACAAAGCTGTAACTAAAGGTTGATATATTCCTGTAAATACATGAGATAAGAAAATAGCGTATGAAAATTTACATTGAAATTGATCACTTTGAAAATAAACTTGACAGGGGACATTTAATTCGAGTAAATAGCATCTACTTAACCAGCCGACTGTTTGGAAAATCGTATTTTTGGATACGCACATCACAAAGTTGTGTTTCTAGCTCGTTGTTCGGTGACGTCACGTCGCTGGTAACGGAAAATTTCTTCTCTGATGATTTCACAAGCTATAATGACTCTAGACTGACCAGCTGGGTCATTCATTTAATTGTAAAATGCTTATGATAAAATACAATCTCATCTACAATTTGGTGCTGACAAGGCAGCTTCCTGTCTTGTTTTTGAATGTTTATTATCTCTATTTAATTACTGTTGTCTCTATTTAATTACTGAGATATGGCAGGCACTTTCAGCGCATTTTAGCCATTAATCAAACAATTAAGCATGCAATCAAAATCATTAAATTTTCAGTCGTTGTATAGAAATCCTACAAAACTTAACCAATTTGTAAATAAAGTTACTTCACCTACGCTAAAATTTATCATCTGAGACGATAGACTGAGGATGGCAGAGTTATGGTATAAGCTGGAAGCAGCTAAAGCCATATTTGTATAGGAGAGGACAGCGCTACAAAGTATCTATAATTCGGAAAAGAATTTTCAGCAAAACGATTACCAATGTCACTCCAATCGTCAAGTTGATCTGGAACATCCCTTCACCGAAGAAAGTACTGACTTTTCCTTACGATCTTTTTCTTGGATGAATGAAACGTTTCTTGAACTTTTACAAAGTGCCTGAGCTCTCGACCTGTGCATTAGATGAGGTGTTGGCATAGCCGGGCGCTGCTTTAACTGGCACTCCCATGCTAGAAAACTGTGCCCTCGACAATAACCAGCTAAGTCGGATGCAAAGTCACACTGAAGTCTTCTGCCTTATCTTGAACATGCTGTAGGTTAAAATGCAACGAAAATGTAAAAAAATAGAGATATTGCACATCTAGAAACTATTTCGAGTTTTATTATTTAATATTTTTTAATTTTTGGTGAAATGAGCAGTAAATGAAAATATAGACAGGAAAAAATTTAAAGCGATTACCTTCATAGTAACATGTAAGAAAAGACGGTGTCTATTATGTCTGACAGACGACAGGAACTGTTTATTTCATCCAATTAGGATTCAAATCCGAATATTAAATATTATTTGGATTATTAAACCTCTAATTTTAGGTTATGCTAAACCCAGAATAAATGATATTAAGATAGAGCAGCGACTATCTCGATGATCTTGCTCAATTCGTATCATTTTTGCAAGAAGTTAATCTGTCTTCCGCATGCAAACCAACGCAAGTGTGTATAGTAGAGAAATACTTTCCTTACGCAGTAAGAATTATGGTAAAGGTTAGATAGAAAAAGGGTATTTTAAAAGCATTGATACAATAACGTATCAATGATAAAAAAATGAAACAAGCAATAATTTCATTTTTGTACAAGAATCCGCGAGAAACATACATTTTTATTAATATATTCATGCGGAACACAAAGGAGCAAAAAATGTGAGATAAAACAAAGTACCAGTGTAATAAACTGAGGCATCATGTCAAATTTACATCTCTCAGATTTACGTACAAAAAAGTAAAAAATATGTAACCACACATCACAGCGAATTGATCGCTCCACGCATCAAGTATAAAATCCACGAGAGGCGTAATTATTACCAGGGTACATCCCATCCCTATCCGTGTTGAAATGTTTAAGAATTATTAACTTCAGAAGGTTACAAACTCATCAAATTGAGTAGCTGGCTTACGTGTACAGGAACTTTCGTGATGAAGTTGCGTCATTTTTCAAGCGAAGAATCGCCGCTAATGAAGCTCCAGATTATCTTCAACTCGCGAGTAACTCTAATACCTTCCTACGACATTGACCTGGGAATTTCTGAATTCCGATGCTTTTTCTTTCTTCAATCCTCTTACTCGAAGCTTCGAGATAATCTCGCTCTGTTTAGCTGCGTCAGAAACGCCTGCCTCGAACATTCACTAGCAATTGTGTAATTTTAATTCAGCTACAGAATGCAAATTCAGTTACAGAATGCAAATTTAGCTACAGAATGCAAATTGAGCTAGAGAATGCAAATTCAGCTATAGAATGCAAATTTAGCTACGGAATGCAAATTTAGCTACAGAATGCAAATTCAGTCATAGAATGTAAATGTTAGCTTTGGTTATTAGCACTTCGTCAGTATTTATAACAAACGCAATTCTCCTGAAAAGCTTACCACTCGATGTCATATTATAAAAATTAGGTTCGTAGGCAGCTTCTATAAAATTAGGCTCTTAAGTGTCAGACAAAACGTCTTACAGTTTCTACAAATTCAGATCCGTCACTGCCAGCACTAAACAATGGTTGACGCAAAGTAAACCCGTTGAGCTCTCCAGTTATTTTCATAGTTGAAACACATTGAACATTTAACGGTTTCAGCAATTGATTAGTAGTTAATTGTGTTCACCGGGCTCACACAAACTTGAATTTTTTCATGTTCAGTTCAAATACACGACAGATCACTACTCTATAGCTGCTGTGCAGCCTCATGTAAGCAAAATTGAAACCAATAAGGCTTAATGTTGTGTTAATTTTAACGAGTAATATTCACAGCATGAGCATAGATTATGATGTATAGAACCTCAAGTTATATTTATAGCGTAAATACTCCTGTAAACGGCTCTATTCACAGAGGAAAAGCGATCAGCTATTGTGGAATGTTATTTTTCAAAACATTACATTATTATTTGGAGTAAGGAGCTGTTTCATAACAAAATTTAACACGAGTCCATCTAAGCCCTGAATCCTTGCTTTGGTTGTAAAATTCAGACGTCATGGTATCTGTTGCTGACTTGTATCGAACTGGAAGACCAAAGTCACGAATCGACTTCGTCTTTTTTCATTAGCAGATCATGTACGTCTGAACTTTGCTGCCAACGCAGGACTACAAAGTTTAGAATTACAAATCTTCAGTTTTTTCATGAAACTCCTCCTTACTCGTACTAAAGATCCATTGTTTTTAAAATTACGTTCCACAATGGCTGCTTTTTCTTCTTCTGTGTATTTAGCTATTTTTAGGCTTTTCTAGAGTATGTACGTAGTTTTTTTAATTCGATAAGTCTTATTATAGTCAGTCTGTTTCATAAAAACAAAACTTCTAGTATTCTTATTTTAGTTGCAATAAACTAGAAATATGGAACTTTGATATTTTTTCGCAACGAATCTCCAAAATAGTGAAGTGACCTTTTTGCTGCCATATGCATTTGACGGAAAATACTCTTACTTGCCAAACAATACTAATATTACTTTCAAAACCTACTTGTTGCCCAATGAATGCCAGATGCGACCAACTCTGAATTATAGGGATACTTTCAAGCATTTATTATGCTCATGCAAATTTTGGTGAGCAGGGCCAGCACAAGATGGCAGCACAACAGTGATACCAGCGTTTGAGACAGTTCTTCCGTCTTCTGTACCCCTAATCATTGAATGTGACCGTTGGAGGTAACTTAAGAGGGTGAAGAGCCACCAGAGCATTGAATATGACCGTTGGAGGTAACTTTAGAGGGTGAATAGCCACCAGAGCATTGAAAATGACCGTTAGAGGTAACTTTAGAGGGTGAAGAGCCACCACAAAACCTCAGGAACAAATATCTCGCGGTAACAGAAACTCCAGGCTCTGAATTGACTGCGAGTCATCAGATAACTTTTTCGCCACCCTATCCATAAAATAATAAAATAATTGGTGAAAATACTTGGGCGGCCAAAATTATGGGTAAATATACATACTCCAACTAGGAAGATGACAAATATAGAATGACGTTGCAATATCTGTGGCACTTGTAGTTCACCTGCCCTTGCTCATTATTAAGGTTGTTATCAAGATTAATGGTATTCTTCTAATGAAGAAACAGATGAGGTTGCTTTTTAGCGAGGCTAATGGAAAAATTCAGTTTTAAAATTGAACAAAATCCGTTATTAAAACTGAATATATTTCGCTCTAAAATCTAAATTAATTCTATTTCTGTAAAAAAGAACGAAACCCGCTGTTAAAATACATGAACTTCTCTACTAACGAAATAAATATGTTTTCGCATGGAAATAAAATTTCCTATTAAAAATTAATCGAAAAATGAAGTAAAATCTAACACTAAATACTTCATTGCTGTCCTGCACTGCAAAATTTGACGCGTTCTACCAAACTGTCGGAAACTCCTTCTCTGTAGCGTAAGAAAAATTCAACTTCATCCATCCAAAAATCTAATTTGATTCCATAAATTAAAATTTCTCCTCGCATCTTCAATTTCAAGTACGATATTCATTTTCGAACGCACGTCTTGCATTATACAGGCGACGATGTGCCTTGAGTAGCGCATTCCGCCCTCATCTGATTATGAAAAATTATTCTTCAAATTTAAAACACCGAAGTTCCAAGAGCTGTTTAAGAACAACGATTAAACTTAATACCCGGACAAGAAGAAAAACCCTCGCGTGTTAACAAAGTGAGCGGTAAAATCATAAGTTCGTGCTTTATGCAACCACTTCTAATTTTTGGGCCCGTAAAACAAGGTTAACTAGAAATTTCCTTTCGCTCAGTGCAGAAAAAGATTATTTCTCCCAAGTTTGTACATCAAGGCGCTACCTTCCCAGGAGATATGGATTTTAGATTGCGTTTGTCCGTAGTTTGTCCACCGCAATTTAAGTCGGAGGGTGGAATAGACGAGGGAAGAAATAGATTCCAATTTTAAGTCGGAGGGTGGAATAGACGAGGGAAAAAATAGATTCCAATTTTAAGTCGGAGGGTGGAATAGACATAAGAAAAAATAAATTCTAATTTTCAAAAATAGATTCTATTTTAAGTCAGAGGGTGAAATAGATGGGGGATGAAATATATCTTAGGATGTGCTGGAAGTGAACCTGATATGGCCCACATTTTGCACTGAATTGAAAATAAATTTATATTTTTTTCATAAACAATACAGTCTTTCAGTGTTTTGGGATGATAAGTGTCTTGTCAAAATATAATTCATGTGGAAATGGTCATTTTTAATAATCGTTAGTTCAATTTTCATTTGAAACAACTGTTGAACAATAATTTTTTATTTTACCTGCGACATGGAAGCACTCATGAGTTGTTACCTGAATGCAACACCGGGCCATCCAGAGCTCAAACCAACGCTGGGTGCTACTTCAGTTGAGACGGACTTGACGGGAGAAGCTGTGTTGATTTATTCCTGTACAAAATACAATACGTTCACGGTAGACTTGTGTGATGTTCAGACTTCATGATCATTGAGACCAAGATCTCTTCATTAAATCGTATGAAGTTTCAGAAGGACGTACAATAACATAAGCACTTACTCCATTTACTGTCAATTTGAAGGATGTCATTTAGTGATATTCTAATGATTTAGATGACTTATACATTCTGCTATAAAAACAGAATAAGTAATCTAACTTCCGTTGCCTTGCCGATCACGGTCGTATTTTAAATTAACATGCAAAATTTGTCCGTGGAAAAAACGTTTTTACCACAAAATTGAGCATGTTGGGCAATAAAACATGCATCGATTGATTACTTGCTATCGGAACACTCAACCTGCACAACTGGACGAAGACGCTTAAAAATTACTTGCATGTTTTCGGATTTATCTGGGGAATGTGTTTCTTCTGACTTCAATTTTGTATCCCATTTCGACAATTTTTTGTTGGAAAGACAGACACTTTGTCTCCCAACACTTCCGTAACATCAGAAATTTAAATGTTACAAATCAGGAGGAAAAGGCGGCAATTTCATAGTACTGTTGAAATAGTACGTTCGTACCATAGAAAATAAATTGGCACTTTCAAAGTACAGATGCTTATGGCAGCTCATGACATTAAAATACAAGAAATATAACATGAAGCGTGACCTCACCAGTACCTGGTATCGCGCTAGTAATTGTCTCTCGTCTTGCACCATTTCTTTTCACCACAGTAAGCTGCTTGCTCATTTTTGATCTAAATGAGCAGAATGAGATGCAGAAAACGGAGAAACTCTCACCCACCACACCCGCTGCTGGCTGCGCTTCGAAAGATTAATCTCAGTGTCGAATGCGAAAAAAGGCCTTAAAGTTGCAGTAAAAATGGAAAGGCCCATAAATTGGGCTCGCAAAGCGGCCGCCGCAATATTAGGGGTGCTCCTCATGCTTAGCCCATCATCCGTCACGCGCAAAGCGATGCGGATTGTGCAATTTTAATGGTTTTTGAGGGCTTTCTGCGCCGCGTCGAATGATTAATGGCCGCTTCTCACCACCCTTTATGGAAAACAACTCGAGGAAAGATGCAATCTTATTATCACGAGCGCTCGATGAGACCTGGTACCCTGAGAGGCAAAATGTCAGCATTTTGTCCGAGAAGTCTTCATGTACAGGCGTGGGAAGTTCACGGCCGTAAAAGGAGATTTTTTTGCGATGTACGTTTGGAGACTTATAAAAAATATATTTAAAGTAAAATTACTGGAAGGTGTTTCGTTACGGCTTCCGCAACTTTTACAACGGTGCCGAGCTATCGACGTTATAAGACGACTGACAATATTGTCATCGAATGTTTTAAGCCTCCGTCATTAGGAGGGTTAGTGGCGTGGTGGAGTCCTGTCTTAGAGGAATTTGGAGTTCTTTAAAGTGAAGGGATCTGAATTCAACGACAGAAATTTGAGCGAGAATCTTGTAAATTGGACGCAATGAGAAAAAATTTTTGCCGATCGTAGGGCAAATGCTCGCTCAGTGAGCAACAAAATTACAGTCCGGGAATAAATTTGATGCATTCACTATTCCAGTATTAAAACATCTTAAAGCAAATTTGCAAATGGTCTTGTCTTTCTTCAACAGAAGAGAAAGTGCTCAATGCTGCACACATTAAAGTGAAGGTCATATCTATTCTGATTGCTGTGATCCTGGAAGCACACGAGTCGAAAGCTTCTCAGTAAAATCAACACTTGCAGTATAAGCCAATTATAATTACGATCATTGAATGAAGCTTAAGATCAGAACTCGACCACACAGACAAATATCATGGATTTATCTCGCGTAGAGTTCTTATTTGATCACTTTGGCTCACGATTCTGATATGCACTCTGGATTTGTTCAGGTCTGATTCTGATTATTTTTTTACTTCCATAGGTGAATAATGAGTCTGCTTAAAATGTAATTTTTATTCTACATATATCATGAGAGCTGTCTGTGAAGACGAGGTTCATTCAAAGTAAATTTTCCCAATTTTTCCATGGATTCCATGAATTAAGTTCGGACACCTCAAGCCGGACCCCCATGGATGGGCCTCTTTTTGGAGATGTTTCACTTAATCTTCCTATCATTAGGAAAGCATTCCTCCCGGGATCGAACCCTAGACATCCTGAACTTTGAGGCGAGCACGCTACCGGCGACGCTACAGAGTCCCAGCCTGTGTACATATAAAAGACGACTAAAAGAGTGAGAAACGCTCATTTTGCTGTTCAGTGCAACAACACAGCTTTAAATATCTGCAATCTTTCCTCACGAAGTGGTGACCAAATTCTTTGCCGTCCCTATGACATGGAAAAGACGACGGTTTATAACGTAGCTTACGAGCAGTAAATTACGTGTTTTGCCTTTGATGCTCTTGGTTTTTAGTAAAAAACAAAGAAATATGATGTACATGCAGGTACATGTTTCTACTAGAAAGACTACTCTCAACACATACAGCACAGAGTTGTTCAATAAATACTACATGCAGAAATTTTGGCTAATTCTCAAATTCATCTTTAACTATGTAACGACTAAAAAAGAAACTACGGCTGCGTTTCATGGGCTGCGGCTAGCTTTTTTGCACGAAGTTGCTTATATCAAAAATAATTCGGTGGTTAAGAAGTAAACCTGTGTCTCTCACTCGGCAGACACCCAAATTCTCGTTCTTTCGTTTATACGAGTATACGCTGGTAGCCTCGTTGTGTGAACACATGTTCATCATGGAAAAGAACTGATGGCCTTGATGGGAGTAAAGAACAAACCTTATAAGAAACAAAGCATCTCACACGCACACACTGCTGCGAAATCTCACAAAGAGTCGCTGTTATTTATTGCTTATAAAAACTCTCCTCCAAAGGAGTAAAAAAGAAAGAAAAAGGCCTTTACACTTTTCCGGGATAAAATAAGTTTTGTGCGCTCTTGCGTTCCGTAAGCTAACAAACTGCATTGAAGGCAGGAATCATGTTCTAAAAGTTTTCATGACTCATGTACTGGAAATTAAAAAACGCAGTCTGCCTGTATCGCCGATGACCATTTGTGCAAACTTACGAAAAAATTATCGCGTATCGTAAACGCAATACGGTCATCCCCTACATATAGGGTTAGATTGGCTCCAACGAATCTTCTCATTCCTTCTTATAACTCTGTCTATTTGCTTCTCATGACGAATATTTTGTGTGCTATTTAATGCTCGCTCTAGTTGATACCGCACTATTTGGGGCACGACTGGAGAGTGATTGTTTACTGAAATCGATGTAGCGCTCTACGCGGGGTACGACTAGAGAGTGATTGTTTACTGAAATCGATATAGCGCTCTACGAGGAGGACAATTACATGTTCAAATTATCACGAGAGCGACTATTTTAGGAATTAAAAATAACCAAGAGTCCCTTCCTAGCTTTGTTCTAAGCTCGCTGTCTTTGTACGCCACGATATCTTCTCCTACAGCATTGTAGTGCCTTCATACAGGTAGAAAATAAAAATTTTCATGGGCACATTTCTCCTATGGCACAGTAATACTTTGAAAATAAACAAAATAACACGAATATATAGTCTTCCATTTTACTTCTGTTTTATTTTTTAATTTGAAAGGCATTCATTTGTTCTACACTTTGGCTGAAATTTCAGATGCTGATTATTCTTAATTCGCAGAATTGAAAAAATATTTCTTATTCCTAGACACTTACATTTCATACAGCACGTAAATAAAATCTCTTTCATTCAGCCAATGAATTCCTAATATTGCTCCGAAATAGATCATGCTATCTGAAGAAGAAGAAGCTGCTGAAGGAAAAACTACAAAGAGGACGTTTTTTACAAGATAAACTCGTGAGTCGACTGAATACTTTCCGTCGCGCTCTGTTAGTTCGTTTCAAGAAAATCTCAAAGATTTTTTGCGAACTTAATGGCATCATTAGCCAAGTCTGACGAAGTTCTGGAGTCTATACAGTTTTTCATTTTCTAAATTCTGCATAATAATGTTTCGAAATAACTCGATGAAAATTCAGTTTTGGGTGATAAAACAGAGATTAAAAAACAGACTTAAAATTTGGTACTCTGGCATGATACATCATTTCTTATAAAACAACGAGCAGATCAAGAATTTCGAAAGAGGTATCACCTTCAGTCTTCAAAAGGGTTATAAAACTCCCGTTGTGAACGAGCCTCATCTTGCTTCAGATAATGAACTCATTAATTTTAAGGTGATACCATTATATTGGCGTGGCTGACAAGCCTGTGCCCATATTTAAGATGCTAAGCTTCATTGCAACACCAAAGGGACTTTTTGACCAAAATAGTATACCACCTCTCCCACGTACGGCCAATGAGCTAGGCCTCATTCCAAAAAGATGAACTAGAGCGAAGATATTAGTCATGAAATCAAGCTTCTGAATTTCAGGGAAAGACTACGCGTTAGCTTTCCATTTTCGAGTAACTGAAGCAAGAAATTGACCAAGTCTCTAAGCAAAAAAGAACTACAAAGTTGTATTCTTAGGCGAATGATCTCCACAAAGCTCCATTCTCGAGGAAAGCTAGTCGCACTTTCCTACTTGAGTACATGGAAGACTTCATTCTATGATAGAAAATGTACCGTGACGCTCATTTCCATTTTCAGGCAAAGAAAGTTACAAGATCAGCCTTGTGACACTAGAGATACGTAACACTCCGAATCCTTCGTAGGAGCGATGCATGTACAGTCTCGTTTGATGAAGATGGAGGCATTTCTTCGTATCCTTTGTAGGAGCGATGCATGTACAGTCCTGTTTGATGAAAATGGATGCATTTATTCAAATCTTCTGTGGGAGAGATGGATATACAGTCTCGTTTGAAGAAGAGGACGTGTCACAATGGGTTTTACAGCTGTCTCTGTCCATAGCTCTTTCAAGTTCTTGTCAATATGCAGAGCCTTTTTAAAAACAATGACTGCTCTTGGTTTTCAATAAAAAATGTACGAAGATGGAAAAGCGTTGAAGTATTATCATGTTGTTATAGGTTCAGCCACTGGGTTTCGGAAAAATT
>VOMN01094665.1:0-34106 GCA_014899125.1 Orchestia grillus
CTGCCTCACCCTGGCCTAGGGAGACATGATCATGTCGGTAGCCTCTGCATGTCATTTAAATTGGAGGCCATTCTTCATTCTATAACGTTAAATATTTTGTACGGTAAAAACTCGAACACCAGCAGATAAAATTGACTCCCTCACGATGCAACAAATTTACGCGATATCGACGAGTCTGAAAATCGCCAGGTTCCCGAAGCCTTTTTGATGTGCAACCAAGAATTTTGCTATTAAATTTTGACCTGTGTTCCCTGTGTGAGAAACTTTATCCTAAGGATTTTTGATAACAGGAATTAAATAAAGAAGAAAACAGTTTGTAGGGCATTTTGTAAACTTTTCTTAGCACAATACAAGTCGCGCATAATCGCTAGACACATTTCACCATGAATGCTAGTGACGGTTCTGATAATTATCAGTACCCCTTTTCATTTAAATTCTACCTAACCTTAATGCTTGGCACTTTACAGTACAGTTAAATGACTTAATAACTTAAATTAATATGCACGAATAAGTCCTCCAAATAGTAAAAAATATACTCGAAAAATCGCTAAGTTAACAATGAATACCCGCTGTCATGTCAGATCTACAGGGAGCCGCTCGGGGCACCAAGTCGCTTCAGAACTCAAGTCAACAACGCGTTGAAAAGAGACCATTTTAAGCTTAAAATTTGCGATAACGCAGGGAAGAGTTAACGTACAACATCTATTCTGGACTTTGGTTTTAGGCTCAAGCTGAACATGTCTGTGAAACTCGGAACTTTGTGCCCCCTTCCAGAGCCTTCCGTTGATGCCGCGGCTGACCGCGAGTTCGCTTCCGTCGATGTTCCTCGCGATGTCTTCTTACATTTCGTTCACTTTGGACGTACGCAGAGAGAAGCGAAGGTACAGCAGGAGTGATAGTTATTAGATTAGTAAATACAGCTCGTTGCCATGCTAGCCTAGCAGTTCAGTTACATTAGCATACGGTTATAACATAGAGTTGGAGTTATTATATAAGAACACTTTCTTTGAGCAATAAACAAGTCAACTTTTGGTCTGTCGAGCCTCTCTGTTTTCTAGCTAACCAGAACATAAATGAAGCATCAAAATGCAATGATTAATGATACTCTTCAGGATCGCATCCCCAGTAGCAATTGTGGGAAGTTCTTTTCTGGTTTAGCCTATGTCAAACATGGTGAATTTCTATAGTTTTCTACACAATATACCTGGCCTTTAGAAGAAATGTGATCAGATCTGTTGTGAACAACGATCATAATGCACCATTTTCACATAAGACCCCAACGGAGTCCCAAATTATAAATTTGACAAGTTCCTGTTCGAAAGTTCTATTCCCGAGTCGTCTGGGTATGAAAAATTACACTATTTCGTCTAATTTAAACCTCATTTTATTTGGAAGAGTTCGATAAAACTTTTTCATTTGCTCGACATAGCAGCAAGGTGAACTGACGGCTTTAGAAGTCAAGAATATTCTTATGTGACCATTCTATCTTCCGCCTGAGGGTATGAGGTGCACGCACCGTCAAAACAATTGTTTCATTTCTGAGTAACTGTTACCGCTAGAGCGAGGTACATTTTAAGTATAATTTACAGTATACTGTACGTGGACATTAAACCTGTTAGAATAAATCTGAAAAACCAATAATTGCTGGGAATAGACCTACATTTAGGCCAGTGTAGCCAGAAGTACGTTATGTTTCTGTCCCATAAGACGATACTGCTGTCGAATTTCAAGCGTAGATTTTCTGTCACCGTAATTTCTTACGCGAATATCCCTCGGCTTCGTGGCTGGAGATCGAAGTGCAAAATGCAAGAATAAAAACCAGCGAGCCTTTTTTGAAGTTAGGGCATAAAGATGCATGATTTCCAAATTTGTTCGGGCGCATATGTTGCACGTGATGCTCGTCGGGGTGTCTGCAAGAGTGTCGTCACGAGCATCTCGCTGGTGGAACACAAGGGATTAACCAGAGCCCCCAGCACACCTCAGTGCCCTCCGCTCACTTGCTTACGGCATGTCAACATTCATCGTAAGTTCAGGTGAGAGCTGCGATTACGTACTTACAAGCAGATAGAAATATATATATATAGATACACTTTTCTACCTTAATATATTTCAAGTATCATACATAAACCGCATGAACTTATCCTTCCACTTCCTGCACTTGCCAGATCTTTGACCTCCGCGATGTCGGCGTCTTTCCGAAGAGTTTCGTCTGCGTTCAGAGGAATTTCTTCGCCGTTCTAACGAATTTTGCCGTCGTTTTGAGGAGTGTCGCCGCCGTTCGGGGAAGTTTCGCCTCAGATTGCGCTTTAAAAGTTGCGGCTGCTCCTGGCTTTTGAAGCGCTCGTACGAATATTCTTTTTCTTTTGATACCAAAGAATTAACTTCCCGCTTTTCATGCGAAACGTAGTGCTCGAGTGACTCTGCTTCTCTGGAGGCACTTATGTCATTGTGGAGGAGCTCTTTGGACCGCGCAGAGCCACTCCTTCTCTTAGATCTGTTGTGTCTGACTTTGTTCTTCACGTCGCAAAACCTGTCTTTGGCTTTCCTGAGAGCCCCGCCCTTTTTCCAAGCGATGAAATCTTGAGGCGAATTTCCAAAGTTGAAGTAGACGTAGCCCTGAGCTGCGACCTCGTGCATGTGACACTCGTAGCGCTGCCTGCGTGGCACGCAGCTGCTGATGCTCTCGCCGGGCCGATCGCAGTAACGTTTCTGTTCACAAAGAGAACGAAATTTGTTAGAAATCATGATCACAATTTTTGTAGGGCATGTGCTGCAATGGATAAATAACGAGAAATTTGCTGCGAAACACATAAGTGATTATTTTCTCACACAAAATCAAATCAGGCTTATTTACAGGGATGGAAAATCTAAAACACAGTGTGGAAAATGCAGTTAAGTTGAAGTATAATGCTGAAAACTTTACAGTCCAAGTATTTTGCAATTTCGTTCGCGACTCTGACACACAAACGAGAAGGACAAGATAACATAGCTGAATTTTAATATTGCTCAAGTCTTGTCAATACGAGTACCTTAAAATTATGATGAAAGGTATGTCAAAATTCGAACAGCGAAAAGATGGTTCTTTATTCTATTAAGTAAGCCACTCGCCAACCCGCTCTGGGTGAAGGAAGAAGACATTTATTTTCATGCAGATCGGACGCAGACGACAGCATTACAACCAAATGAAGAGAGCCTAGACCCTCTGCAATCTATTTGGCTTTCAAAATTGACTGTCGTACGGACGGTGCAACTTTTTCCGCTCATGCAACCTTATCGCACATAAATATAAGATTGCTGCTAGTTTTCATTCGAAACTAAATGCAGCTTTATAGCATATGTGTTTGCATAAAAAGTTGCAGGTAGTATTTCGAACACAGCTAAATGCAGCCTAATTACATGTGCACATAAAAGGCAGCCAGTAATTTTTCACATAAACCTAAACGCAGACCTGTCACAGTAATTTAATCAGCGGAGGGACGTCGCGCACCACGACCAGCTCCCTGCACGTGATGGACAGCGCCGCTAATTTTTAACACTGATGTGAAATAAATTCAAAATTGAACGTAGTATACAGAGTGTACGTTTAAAATCTGTTAGAAAGTATATACGGGTTTACATATGAAAGGTATTAATTTCTGTAGTAAGGGACTGTTTAGCGCATGCGAAAGCAGTGCAAAATATATTTATTTGAATTCGGACGTGTAATTTCCTATGCTTCACTCTGATTGTTACGCGAATTTGCTTTAAATTATACTCCTGTTGGAACTTCGACAACTGAAATATGGAAGAAAACCATTTGGCAAATTGAAGTAAATTAGATGTGGTTGAAGGAATCATTTCAAGTCGCTCATTCAATTTTGCTCTGAACTAAAAAAATGGCTTTCGATTTTATTCACTATTTTGTTACGAAACTTCTTGAACCATGGCAAATTGTTTGCGGAATCAGCCTAAAGTTTTAAAACAGCGAGATCGCGTGTTTTTTGTTCACCTAACAGGCGTGGTTGCGGTCGGCGACCTGCACCGAGGAGCCTGGAGGCGTTGTAATGTCTTCATTCAAAATAAAACGTAAAGGAAACGTCAACGCGAGGAAAAACTTCCATCATTTTTACGGCATGACATTCGTGAGCAATTCATCAGAACAGCTGAAAAGCTATCGTCGACATTGCGATAGACAGGTTGGACTCTCACTGAGTGTCAATTTCGTGCTTTCTTTGAATAACAATGCCAAGTAATTTTGGACACTAAGGTGAATATTTCGATCTCTCACGACATATGTGTCAATCGTCGTAGCTAAATCGAGGCGCGGCAGTTCATCAAAGGTTAAATGACCGTCCCAGTCGGGAGAGAAAAAGCCTCCCTGGGACGCTTCAGTTCCCCCAAAATGGCATGTCGGGCGCCTGTATTAATTGCTCAGATGGTCAAAACATCAAAAAGAAGAGTTGAGTGTATATCGGTCTCCCTGAACCCTGGCTCAGCGTGGCGTCTGTAGATGGGCAGTCGTGACCATCTACATGCATATTTACGGCTAAAGTTATTTGCCAGAACCCCGATGTTTTCTTATAGTTAAAATCGGTAGCATGGTTTTTGTTGAATGTTTCGTGACATTAGTGTTAGTCTTGCACCTAAAGCCCATTCTGTGTCAACAGCTTATGTACTAGAAACACGACATCTGAACTTTTTGGTCTCCTAATAAAAACTCTTTACTTTGACCAATCAGCCCTCTATTCTGATAAACTAGTAGGTTCTTACGTATCTGAATTCACAACGCTTCTTCTTGCAATTATTTCGTTTTAAAAAATTCATCTGATTTCAACTGCCAGTGTCGCAGTGCAGGCAGCATTCCAGGGGCATGGTACCCCACAGCTCTCGCAGACCTGATATTGAGCCGCTCTCTGTCGTCGCGCCTATTATTCTGATATGATGTCGCTATTCAATATTGCATCCGCCTTTAATATGGCACCTCTCACTGATACCGCCATGCTCTCTGATTTCACGCCCAAGGTCGTTGTAATCAATAATGAAACCACGAAAAGCAAACATCGCAGATAAAAATGTTATGAATATTCGGAAATTGTACCATCGATTTATCGAAAAAAATCCCAACGCTGGCGTAAGGAATGGTCAAATAAAAAAATATGGAACATGAACCGGGAAGCAGAGGCGCATCTACTCGTACAATAATATCCAGCTTCCTCTGCTCGCAAAGTGCCCGAGATGAAAGGGCGCCTCAAACACTTCAAGTTCCTTCCTCCAAGGCGTCCGACCGCTCGTGATTGCGTTCAGACGGCGCACAAACGAGCGCTGAGCGTCATTAAGGAACACGTGTCCCGCGCCCACTGATCTGCCGAGCACCTGCAGGCAGGCCTGTCCCGCCAGGCCTAACGGAAGAGCCCATCGCGCAGTGGTGTACCTCCGTGTACTTCGACTGTACTCAAATTCCCAGTGATGTACCTCAGTTGGTTCACGACTGTACACAAGCAGCCAGCGATGTACCTCCGTGTGCTCACGACTGTATTCAGGGTACCAGTGATGTACCTCAGTTTGCTCACGACTGTACACAAGCAGCCAGTGATGTACCTCCGTGTGCTCACGACTGTATTCAGGGTACCAGTGATGTACCTCCGGAACAGAGTGAAGGTTACGAAGTCTTTTCACTTTCCGCATTTAAATTGTTAAACTTGAATCCAAATTTCATGCAGTCAAACGTGGACGATGTTGGTTGAACACTGGCACTCTGCGCAGGTTCTCAGCTCGAAAATAAAGTTATATGGACCAAGCAGGCTCTGTACTGTGTTAGGAAAAACAGTTCAAAACAGATAGAAGTTTCAGTTCGATCAAACTTTTCCTGATGCATGAGGAATTTCGTATTCATCAACTGTTTCTAGCATACATGCGTAAGTGGCCGTTGAAATCCTGCAATTTTAAACTCGAAACACTGGGAAATAAAATTAGAAATTGTGATCAGTCTGCAGGCCGGTGCGATCAGCGTGAAGCTGGGTGGTCATTAATTACCTACTAGAGTTTGAGCAAAGACTCGACCATCGCTGGTCACTTCCAGTTTTATTTAGAAAAAACAAAACGTGCTGTACTTTTAACTATATTTCTTTAAATTTAGCTCGAGCTCAAAACCGCAGCCAATAACACGCAGTCATTGAGGAATGAGAGCCAAACAAAGGCTGCCATTAAGACAAAAAGACTCAATTTTGGGAGGCCCCTCCTTCTGGTGACTTATTGCCTCACCTTCCAGTCCCCACACACTACTTCAACCTCCAGTCTCCACATACTGCATCAAAATCCACCCTCCACACACTGGATCAGTGCCTTCAGTCCCCACACACTGCTACAACCTCCAGTCTCCACACACTGTTTCAGTGCCTCCAGTCCCCACACACTGCATCAAAATCCACTCTCCACACACTGCATCAGTGCCTTCAGTCCCCACACACTGCTTCAACCTCCAGTCTCCACACACACTGCTTCAGTGCATCCAGTCCCCACACACTACTTCAGTGACTTCAGTCCCCACACACTGTTTTGGTGCCTTCATTCCCCACACACTGCTTCAACCTCCAGTCCCAAAACACATACTACCTCATCCTTCAGTTCCCACAAACTTGCTGCTTTTGCTTTCACTCCCTACACACTTACAATCTTACCCTCCAGTCCCTATACAAACAGCACACTTTTGTCTCTCGCCATACACCCGCACAGCGAAGGAAACAGGCAGTGGAGAATTGTACAGCTACATTTATACGTACACCAGCACAGCGAGGGAAACAGGCAGTGAAAAATTGCACAGCTACATTCATACGTACACCCGCACAGCGAGGGGAACAGGCAGTGAAGAATTGCACAGCTACATTCATACGTACACATACACAGCGAGGGGAACAGGCAGTAAAGAATTGCACAGCTACATTCATACGTACACCTGCACAGCGAGGGAACAGGCAGTGAAGAATTGCACAGCTACATTCATACGTAGCTATAAATCGTGTCCCAGCACCAAGCTGCCGCTGCTAAATAACTGACTTAATTTCCCTGAGCTGACGCTCCTCGTGCAAGTATTCTTCGCTTCCGGAAAACCCTCTTCACTTGCCATTGGAGAACATGCATGCACATCTTTATCATGAGTATCATAGTAACGATAGGTTAGATAATAGTATTGATAAAGTTAGAAACGACACTCATGAAAAAAAACAGTTAGTAATCACAGAAGTAAAATGACGTATTAATGAACTCGAGGCAATTTCGTGTATTTTACTTCAGATTAAAAAAACCTTCGTTCACACTTCATTTAATTTCGCTCAGGCTGAAGCAAAAAATGTGTCCGATCAGTTTATGGCATCCTGTACGTCTGTGAGTAAGTTCGATTTGATAGCTTGAACTTTTTGATGTTACATCAAGCGCAGCCAAGGGCAGGATCAACGCTTCTGCTCGTGCTCGCATGACTCCCGCCTCCCTACACCAAACTTTTACAAACTCAACGCGCTTGAATATCTTAAAATATTTTTGTGATTGTGCTCAAACCTTTTCAGAAACGCCGGTACTGCTCAAGTCTTTGCTGTAACGCCGGTACTACCCCAGTCTTTGCTGTAACGCCGGTACTACCCCAGTCTTTACAGTGATGCCACTACTGCCCCATCACCAACATTACGCAGTGCATGGGTGGCAGATAAGGAGCTCTCTCCTCCAAGGCCGATGCACTTGTGTAGGTTGCATACAAATTTGATAAGGGCAGGAAAGTTACGATGCAGGCGATATGTAGTGAATGTGTACGCAGAGAATATCAAATATCAGCGTCCAAAATCTGATGACAAAGTATGCCAAATGAAATCTATATTACTGTCTCTGAATAATAACACTAACGTAACTTAGTTTCCCAGTAGTCATGTACCTACTGCGAACAATGGGAGAACTACGCCAGGTAAAGCGAGTTCATTTGAGACATGTACCTTGATGTTTCAAAGAAAGATCAGGCTTAAGTATGCCATTAGTACAGTAGGTAAGCATTATATTGTTCCCATAAGAAACAGAAATTCAATTACAACTTTTACTGATCAGCAGGAATAATCAAGTTATTTTTCGATCCAGCGCCCACAGCAACTGCTGCTGTCCGCCCTTTTAGCTCCAATCCAGTCCTCCTCATCGACCCAATCTTGATAGTTCCTATTTACAAGCCAAATTTTGTCAATAAATAATTCCACACTTCATATACCAGTCCAATTATGACGCATAAAACAAGTTACTTGAGTTCTCATACATTTGTTCTCGTACGCTGGGAAGAGCGTGCTGCAATTTCACATAAATTCAGTCTCATCTCTCGAGATAATTTTGCTGCCCGCTTCTCGAGCCCCTCAGCAAAAAGCGATCATCGCATGATTCTCGAAGCGGCATCTGAAATTCTGAGCGTGCAGCCAGTAATTACACGAAACATTTCACAGGAGCTGCTGCTCAGCAACGGCTCTTTTTGTCCTCTCCAGATTACGATCAACTATCGATAAAATTTATCCCTTTACTGCGAGCAACTCTCGATCATCGGATATAAAATTACCGTCGCGCAAGAGGGTCCGTAAATAAGCAGCTCGACCTGCACAAAAACGCGTCAGGCACGGGACGGGAGCGCGGCGGGCGGTTGAGGAGCGGTCGTCGCAGCTCCAGACGAGTGACACACAAAATTCTAGGTCACATCTCCTTTGATTCAGCCGCGCGCTGACGCGGTGTGGAGGCTGTCGTAAACCTAAACTGAGCTCACACTCTACCCTCACAAGCTTTGTCAAGCTGCCAAGAGCTTTGATCACGACCTGATATTCTGACGTGGACGTACTCAACGTAGACGTTAACGTGTGCAGCAATGCTCAGGCTTGCTCTGTGCCTGCACTGATGACGTATTTTTTTCCTGTCACTTTGACTGATTGTTACAACCCAATTGTATTTTATTTTTTCGCGTCATTGTTTGACTAGGTTATGTTCTATGACCAAAATGAAGTTACTCACGCTAATAAATTCATTGGAGAAAATTTGCTGTTCCCTTTACCACGTTGTATTGATTTTTTTCCGAGTGGTGTACGAAAGTTAATTTTAATAAACGACTTCACCTGCAGTGGCTCTATTTGTCCTAATTTTATCTCGAAACCCTTTGTTTCTCGCAACGTAATCTTATTTGTCCTTTAATTTTGGTTTACATTCATTAATGGCTCCTAACAATGAAGTTACTGTAGTAATTCAGGAGGTATACTCAAGCGAACAAATTATCAAGCAGACCATATAACATGAGACAAAATGTTGCAGCTTCGTCATTAAAATGAGAGTACCATTCTGTGAATTCGAAAAGTTATAATTCGTCTAAGGTATAAGAAGTGGGGTGAGTTCAAATAATTCGGATTATCATTTAATTATTCAGATAAAATTGAAAAAACCTCCTGGGAAATTATTTACGATGAAATAGAAGGTACGCCGATCATTAACGTATCAAAAATATATCAACAAATATAAACGAGAATCTTTTCATAACTTCATTTTTATACAAAGAAGCTACAAGATATTCTAATTCAAATTTTCTTAGAATACAAGGCTTCTATACTTCTTCTTTCTATGGATTTTGGATCGTATCACAAAACCCGGATTAGACACGCCTTTTGTTTAATCCACGGCTCATAAATAACTATATAACTGTTAAGATTAAATCCACTAGCTCTCACTAGTTGGAACATTAGTCAATTTTCCATATCCAAACAATTTGCAAAACAAATAATTTCAACACAGTTACCTTAACCAAATGTTCATCAACCCCAAACTTTTCGCAATATTTCCCTTGCAATGAGAAATTACAGGTTGTCGTACATGATTGCCATGCTTGTTTTATGCACGATTTTATTTGTGTTCAGAACTTCAAATCCAGATATTCAAAATATGTGCTGACTACATATTCCAAGTTCCTGGAAGAGAACATTTCGATCATCAATCAATTTCCGCATACAACCAAGCACGACAAATAGCGAACGCAGGCCTCCAGCAGCTCGAACACAGCGTCACAAGCACGCAACGAATTTCTGCGTCGCCGTGGTGAGCTCGACTCAAGTTACTCGGGTGCGTCCATCCATCATCCAGATTGTGACGCTTGGCCTGAGCTTCCGCTGCCGACACCAGGCCGTCCATTTCGGTCAGATATCCTGCGCCGAGGCCCCAAATTCACACGAGCGATGAAGGCGTTCGTCCACAATGCGGACCCTCCGACGCTGTTTGTGTGCTGGTTTCGATTTCGTGATTCGATGTAGTTTTTGAATGCCTTTTGTGTGCTGGAGGAAGCAGGTGGTGCCAGACAGTGCTCTCATTGTGTTGTCGCTGCAGTAATTGCCCTTTTAAGTCACCCATCGTCATCACTTCCAAAGTCGAAAATATCCATGTTCTTCTCGAAGCAAAATATCTGACCGACTATGTCTCTAACCTAGTTTTGGAATCTTACAATTAGCAATTCTGATTCAAACGTACGTGTCAAACGTACGTGTCAGTTTCATAGGTTAAGATTTGAAAAAAAACATACCTACTTCATAATTCATTTTGAACTATCGTAAATTGAGTTCTTCGCTCAACGACGGTCCTATAAAAACCGTCAGAGCAGCGGCAGATTCGAAATATTTTTTTATGTGTGTGTCTTCCAACGTTCAAATGCCAATGATTGTTGGGCGAGGAGCTTTGATTGACTTATCAAGCATCGCTGGGATCAAAATGATGTAACTGGAAGCTGCGGAGGCCCGCCATTAGCTCAACAAACAGAACATCTCTTAACGAGGAGTTCGAGAGAGGACGGTGTGTCAGGCCCCAGTGTTCCGGCACGAGACAAAGGCGCTCGAGTTGAGCGGAGGACTCCTCGAGCCTCTAAAGGAACTCCGAAAACGAGGTACAAAGCCCGTGTGATTTGTATCGTGCGCTTGGAATCGACGATTCATTAGAGCACTCAAAGAGGCCTTGTGGTCATTGAGAAGATCGAAGGCGGCGTTTTTGATGGGATTAAATCGTTCGAAGTGGCATTGCTTTGGCTTGTTCAGTCTACTTAATGACCCTTTCTGAGCGTCAGCACAAGACAGAAGTGCGGAACACCCTAGACAAAGATAAGCTTGTATTTGGAAGACTTGACAGGTTTTCACGCTTCGTGACTAAAGAGCTAGAGTCTGACGAGATATTGATCATCATGCTTTCACGCACGCTATAAGTGCTTAACTTCTCTGGTTATCTGGGATCATTTTAAATCAAGCACGAGAAATATCGTGAATGCTCACGAGATAACGCAACATTTGGAGTGAGGGCCACCAGCGTCGCATAAGGTGCCATGGCCCAACGCCAGGGGCGCGGCAGGGCTCGTCCCAAGTCCACCGCGTCGGGAGGACAAGCCCCACCACAACTTCGGTGTAATTACTAGTGCGGGGACAGCGTGACCGAACGAAGGGTTCCAAGAACAGAACTTTCTATGAGGTAATTCATAATATTTCTATGGGTGCTTATTTGGCTCAAATGCCGATAACCTGAGAACAATAGGCCACAGAAGGAGTCTGTCATTAGCACCGCTCTTATTACAGCCATTACGGACTCTCGCTGCCTCCCTCTGGTCCCCCAGACTCGAGCGCTCGAACAGTAAATGAAGCTGTTGCTTTCAATTTCAAGCTTGTTATGTGAAACTCTTTACTTCACTCGGAATGTGAGCTGGGGGATCCAGTATTATATTTAATATACTTGCGATCACCCAGTTTTACTCTGCTGCATTGGACATTGTTTGTAAAAAGTTTACATATTGACGCATTCCATGCTTTTGAATACGGTGCTGATAATATAAATATGCTGATAATATTGACGCATTCCATGCTTTTGAATACCAAACTGATAATATAAATCTGCTGATAATATTGACGCATTCCATGCTTGTGAATACCTTGCTGATAATATAAATATGCTGATAATATTGACGCATTCCATGCTTGTGAATACGATTCTGAAAATATAAAATGTAACTGTAGGGCGTGAGTACACGATGGAGTGAACACGTAGAGGCACGATTTTGGGATTTGACTTGCGTAATAATCTTCCTCAGAAGCTGGGTACCGTTCTAAAACAGTAGGTAAAGAAATAGTTAGACCATAGTTCATATATTAAGGAAATGAACTCATATTGCCATTACTTTCCATAGCTAGAAGATAACCACAACTCTTAAACTTTTGGTCCTAGCAACAAGCAAAAGCTGAACTAACTGAGCGCATTTAGTGAGTCACAGACTTTTCCAGACTTTCCATTTTCATTTCACTCAGCCTTCGGTTGCGATGCTCTCCAGTACATTAACATCTCAATACCAGCAGCAAATGTAGACGTCGCTCTTCTTCTGAGCAATAAGCACTGCGTAAATCATGAGGAGAAACCCATGTAATCACCACCACTTTAAAACTCATTACTTGCAAGCCTTGCAGGCCATGTTGGCCTCCTAACTCCAACCGACAGCCTTCGCAAGTGAATGGCGCTCCATGATATTCCTCTCAAATGGAGCATTCCGAGAATGTTGTGCACCCATTACTGGAACCCTCTAAATTTCCCCAACTTGATTACGTATTCGGTTTCTATAGTCATTTAATTAGGGCTTCTTGCCAATAAATTTGGGGGCACCTTATGGAGCCTCTTCTCCCAAAGCCAGCAATTACGACTGCCTTCCAAGGAGCGAGGAAAGCTGATCATCGGCGGGGCGGCAGGAGCGACGGCGTGGGGTGGTTAGGTTCAGTCGGCTGTCGGCAGAATGGGGACGGCTGTACCAACTCTCAAGATATTTCTCTTATTGGCTGTGGGAAAGTGACGAAGAGTTTCGAATATTTCGTGAGCTACTAAGATGGGTCGATTGTATTTCTTGGTGAAAGGCTAGGGAAATACAGCTGAAGAACAATTCAATAAGGCTATCATTTCAACTTCATTGTGATTGTATGGTAATTTGTTGTATTTTAATATACCGTGTTCAATACTTTCCAAGACACTGTGCAAAAGACAATGCCATTGACAATCTGCAGAAGTCAACATGTTACAGCAAGACTCAGGCAATCGACAACCGGTAGTTGTCGGAAGGTCCGGGTTTATCCGGGGGAGTGCTGGCGGCGTTACGGGATAAGACGAAGCCTAGGAGCCTGGCTCTAGAAACCTGTCATTTGAAGCTGATCAAGATGTGCAACCAGACTTGCAGGCATGCGAACACGAGTGAGACTTTCACCCTGACGTTTCATAGGACCTGTGATGGCAGTTGTGCCATGAGTGATAGGTATTGTCTGATCTTCCAGGCTGTTGTTCCCAAGAGTTGAGTGTACAGATAATAATGATTTTGAAACAGCGAGTGTAAGAGTAAACAATTCGAGTAAATATTCCGTCGATTGAATGGATCAATTCAGTCTGTAGGCTTCCTCTAAAACCAAATAATTTTATCTCTGAGCCTACTTTCATATCAGTTTTGCATTTTCCCCAATTTTGACTCTTTCTCCCGATTTCAAGCGTGAAAAAAGCAGTAATTCATGTAAATGGAAAGTAAACAGCAACAGAATAAACAAGCCTCGGTAAAGTCCTTACAGCATTTCAGTAAACGCTAGCCCTCCTGCGAGTAAAATAATTATCAAAACATGGTTCGAGAGCGGCAACTTGTCCCCCGTTCACCCCCCCTACCAGGGACGACCAACTGCTCGGTCAACGTAATGAAATTTCCCGAAGAAAACATGTGGCTTTCTTGCAGAAACTTTGAGCCCGTTTGCATATAAAGAGCCTCATTTGTATAACATCGTGGAGTAATGCATAGGTCGAGGCACTAGGGAAGCGATGGAACGTGCTTTTTATGAGATCTTAAGTATAATATGTAACACTGATTCCAGATAACACATTCAAAATATAATGCGAAAAATTTAAAATTTTCAGTTTTGTGGAGAAGTCTCGTAAGATTTGCCATCATAAGAGCACGCGAAGGCCTACTAGAACCTGCGAAGTAGACGTGTGACCAAATTTATATCACAAAAATAAATATTTTCTAACCCACGTTACCAGCAAACGTTCATGAAGCGTGCTTCCCGTTATTGATCATTAAAATAGTGCATAAGCATACCGATGTTCATTAACGTATTCTCAATTGTGGTGAAACAGTGTTACTTTTTATAGACAGTAACAAAGCTACATCCTGACACTCTCTTGCACCATGAAGGTAGCTGGCACAACGGCATACACAAAATATTCGCAAAGTTTAATATTCTAAAGTGTCTTCGCTGAGGCACATGGTCCCAAGAAGTCAGTGTGACAGTTGCCAGATCGCCAGGTACATCGAGACAAGGCGCGGCTCTGGTGACTTCAACGGTACAGGAAGTAGTGATCTACCTGCTGCTGGGGAGGTGCTGTGGTGGTAACCTATCCCTTCGATACATACGGGAGGTTTAATAAGTACGCTCCACTGCGCTCGAGATTAATTTGACCACAGAATGTAATAGAACTAATAAGAAGTGAAGTATAATAAATGATACTAGTACTGTTGGAGGGACTGGAAGTTGTGTACAATGAATAATCCTAGCACAGCAGGATTAATTGGAAGTTGTGTTCAATGAATAACTCTACTATGCAAACTGACTTGATGTCAATATTAGACGAGTATAGTGGATATAAGTTTGAAGTAAAAAGATCTAAAACTAAAACAAAGCTGGCCAGACAAACTAGAAATAAAAATGTCGGTAGAAAAAAATTGTGAAGATAGTGCTGTGTGGCCTTAATTATGAAATGGTAGAGCTGTGTGACCCAAATTATCAGATGGGAGTGCTGTGTGACCCAAATTACGATGTGGTAGTGCTGTGTGACCCAAATTTCGAGGTGGTAGTGCTGTGTGGCCCTAATTATGAAATGGTAGAGCTGTGTGACCCAAATTATGAGATGGTAGAGCTGTGTGACCCAAATTACGAGTTGGTAGTGCTGTGTGACCCAAATTATGAGATGGTAGAGCTGTGTGACCCAAATTACGAGGTGGTAGTGCTGTGTGACCCAAATTATGAGATGGTAGAGCTGTGTGACCCAAATTACGAGGTGGTAGAGCTGTGTGACCCAAATTATCCCTAAGTAACGTAGGTAAATTCAAACAGTGATGAGTAAGTTGGAAATACAAGTAAATTAATTTTTAATTACTGGATAAAACTGATTAATGTCCACATATCTACGTAGATTTCAGTGGACCCGCACGAACCAAATAAAATAAATAATTCTCAAGTACTATATAGTAAAACTAACGTAAAAATTCGTGATATGCCCGGGCAGAAAAGGTAACTAATTTAATAACTTTCTAGTTTCATCACACTCATCAACGTTCTGGCTGGTATATGTACTTGCGCATAGCTATACACAGAACTCATCATACATGCAATGTCTGAAATTACAGTTAACGTATTTTAATTAATCATTAAGCCGATATGACCCTGCATACTAATGAGCAATTTTTTTTTAATGAGCTTTGTTAAAACCCCCTGCTGAGATGCATATAGATGGCCCATCGCTTTCTAATGTATACATAGAAATATGTAGATATTAGTAAGATAACACGAAAGTCTTCAAGCATTAAGGAAATATTTCGCAAGCCTCAATTCTAGGCGAAATGTGGGTGGGCAAGCAGCTGGATTGATGGGGCAAGTAGCGGTGCACAGCAATAGCTCTCTGGTACAGACAGGGTGGTCAGTATTTTGCCTCAGTAGTCCTACTTTTATGAGGCCTTGAACGCTTCGACCTCCAAAAGAACGAACAATATACAATGACTACCTTCCAGCCCAGCCACTCTATGGAAATTCTAACAATAAATGCTAAGGGTGGTAAATATACAAGCTGTGGGAACACCTGAAAGAGTCTTGGCTTTCTTTCTCCACGTCGCGGGTTTTTATCACCAACTTCTGGACGAATGTGGGTGGGAGCTTCGTATTTTTTCGTAAAGAGCAAGGTATGGAATTACGCGAGTAAAGGGCCATGTATAGAGGTATGGAGTTACCTCAGTGATGGATCGCATTGCAAATACTGAAGCAGGACCGCAAGCGACACAGCGGCGTGGGAGACGCCAGTGGACCGGCTAGACAATGACGGAGTGCGTGCGTTAGGCATAAGGGACAGAACGAAGAAAAGAGTGATAATAGAAGAGCTCATGCACTCTCGCATTATTGTGTTGTAAAATGTTGTGCTAAAACTATGGACCTGCATGAGGAACAATTGCAATTTCACCTGTATCGATCAGCCTGAGGCTAGTCAAATTTCGAAGCGACATGAACATTTATTCTAACTTCAATTTTCTCCTTAATTATAGCACTATAGAAAAAAACAATTAACCTTTCGTGAATATTGACAAGGTTTATTTAAATACTTGCTCTCGAAATATACCGCACCCTCACGTCACCTACAAAGCCTACTTTTCGTCTATTTGTTCTCAGGATTTGGGCCGACTTGCTCATTATAATCCAGTGCGAACAAAGGGCTTAGCGGAAGCCCTGTGAGCCGAACTCAAAAGATGCGTTACTACCGTATGTAGAAATACCCTCATCATAAAATAGAAATACGTCGAATACATATAAAAATAATTATGGATCCCTCTGAGCTCAGGTTATTAGGCGGTACATTGCTAAGGGCGCAAATCTTGAGCCCTAGCGCCAAGAAAGAGTATGAAAGAAGAACAAGAGAGCGTCCCACAGGGCCACAGCAGCAGGACTGTAGAGCACAATGCGCCGGAGGTGTGACAATGCAACACCTCAGTAAATAGAACTAATGCGCTCCAGCTGGGCGGCCACTCCGCAGCTGTATTGTGCTCTCGTTTTTCTGGGTTCAGCGAGTTGAATCAGAGATGAGTATTTATGGAGCGCCATAGTGCACTGCAAGTCGCCAATCTGTAGGGGCTGTGTCGAACAAGGCGGTGCTTGAGCGGCTCTAGTTCATGACTCCCATAAACTGGCCAATCGTGCCGTTACGCTTCCACAATGTAGCCTTAAAATGGAAGAAAGAACGCTCTCAACTCTACATTATAGTGAAAGGAGCGTAGGAGTTACACTCCTTTCCCCTAAGAACGTTAAAAGACTAGTTTATGGGAAGGGACCAAGGTTTCGAACCAAGAGGAAAATAATTTGCGTTTTGATATCCACCGTAATGATATGCGCTACAGGTAATTTCCTGATTACGTATGAATAATATTGGGAGAAATTTTAGCTGAAAAACTTATTTTAGTTACTGGTACTGAAACAGTAGATTTTCGCATGAGTATTCTCTGTATACCAGCTCGCTCGCACCTACGCGCGCTACGTCGCCGAGCTTCGCTGGGTCGGATCAGCCTCGCAGTTAATAAGCTATGGTGACTCGAGAACAAAATATTCAAGTGCATGGTAGTGCTCTCCAGGGGGCTTAATAATCGAACGAGAACGTGGTTCTCTAGGTTTTTTTTCTATTCTGGCAGTGACGGATTGCCTCAAAAGTATACTTAATTTCTTGATGGAATAAAAGAACAATGAAAACGGACATCATTTGCGAAACAGATCTTAATTTTGACGGACAAAGGTACCTTTATGTTCCTCGTTTCGTTACGTTTTCAGCCTTAGTCTTTCTCAACTAATCAACCAATCAAAAAATTGTCATTCGTCTTCAGCTTCATGCATGAAAAAAAGATCTCATACTTGCAGAGGTTCTTTAAGCTATAAAAAGTATCGGACTTGGTATGCAAGCTGGAAAAAAATCCCAATGGAAGAATAACATTGTACTTTTCCGTTGTATTATTGAAACTTCTGCAAAGAATCTCATTTCGAATTATGAACCTTTGCGGTCATCGTTGTAGTCACCTTTTTCTTCTTTTTGTTCCATCTTATTCAGGAGAACTTTCGATCTCGAGTTCGGCATGTTTTTAAATCCAACTCCCACAGCATCTTTTCCTTGCAGGAGGCGTCGAGTGCGGGGCGACAAATGAAGCAAAGCGCTCGCCTCTTTTCATCAATGTTTTTATGAGCAAGCGAAAAAATTCTTAAAAGAAATAGATTTGGTACTCTCGGTCTATCCAGAATTCAGTTCATAAGTCAGAACACCTAAGTGTGGAAGAGCTGGCGCAGTCACGCAAGAATTACCAGTACACTTTCTGAAACCCTCACCCTTCACAAAATCTTCGTTGAGAATTGGATTCGTTAATCATTCATACTCAGCGAATAATATTCTCATCCAAAACTTGGCTATGCCAAAGTTGCATAATGAAGTTTTAGTAAAGTGATATTCAGTCATTGGAGAACAGTCACAGCATCAGAAACCTTACAACTGGACAGACCTCACAACTGGACAGACCTCACAACTGGACAGACTTTACAACTGGGCCGACCTCACAACTAGACAGACCTCACAACTGGACAGACCTCACAACTGGACCGACCTCACAACTGGACAGACCTCACAACTGGACAGACCTCACAACTGGACCGACCTTACAACTGGACCGACCTCACAAACTCAATTACCTCACAACCTAGGAGACCCCAACAAGCTCAGTGGTCTCGTTTTGACTCTGTACTCACCACTTTGAGGGCGACGACCCGGCTGGTCACTCTGTCATAACAGAGAGCTTTGGTGGACTTCGAGTTGTACATCACGATGTGGGTAGCGTTCACTGCCTCGCGGTAAATTAATTCTGAAACAATACGAGGAACTGTTAAGTAAATTTTCACTTTCATGGTTGTAACTCAGAGCATTGATTCTGAAAAAATATAAAAATTAAGTAGATGTTACTTTTTAGGTTGTAACTGAAAGCTTTGATTCCGGAAAAATATGGGAAATTTCTGAAAAAATGTCACTTTCAAGGTTGTAACTGAAAGCATTTGCTGGGCAGAAGATGTCTGAAAGCCTTCAGCATTGACATCTCAGCCGAGCACATCGGCGGTGACGAGGCTGTCACTCCCTTCAGGTATTTGACGGAATACAATCCCGAGAGTGGCTCTAATTTAGTCCAGTTTGTATGCACCGCCTCCCTTTTTTCAAATATGGCTATGACGCTGCCAGGAGTGACTGCTATACACACCGAACATATGATTTTTTCATTCTGGAAAATACTTGGCGCAATCAATAACAGAGAGATACAGGGAGAAAGAGCTATTCTTAAATAGCAATTTTGGCTACCTTAGCTACGGAAAAACCGAGAACAGACTAACACAGAGAAGTTACAGCAGAGAGTTGGTAGGTCACCGTAGTGCCGTGTGTTTGGGGGAATTTCAGGCATGAAATGTAGTTGAGGTTCATGAGATGCAGATCCTGAGTCAATGTAGGGGATATGGGCGGAGGCTGCCACTGCCCTGCCCCTACACCGCCTCCGTCAGGAGGGCACATTAATATTAAAGCTGTACCATAACTCAGCAGGCTCATCTCACAGGGCAGCAAATTATAGAACGCATCCCAAGTAAACTTGTTAACCGTCAGCAGGAGCCGCCCATGGGCCTGATAGAGTTGTCGCATATTTTAGAATCAACCAAAAGATTTATGACCAATATTTCATATCAAAGATTTCCTTGAGATAAATTTTGACGCGAACATGCCGAGATTGAACATTGGGCTGAGAATCTCAGGTGAGGGCATGCAGCCACCTCGCCCGGCGTCGATGTACCTGAGCAGGTGAGCTCAGGTGAGCTGGTAAGGCCCCTGCGGGTCCGTCTCGCTGAGACTCGTATGTCAAGCAAAGATCGCTGTAGCCCAATCAAAATTCCAACGCTAGATTATCATAAGATTCCAAAGGTATCGGTAAATGGCAAAGAATGTACGTAGCATATGAGCCAGAACGATGGAGGTCCTCTGTAATGTTTAAATAAAGTGAGTGCGACATGAGGTTGCTCATGCTGAAGCTCTGTGAAGAAATAGGAGCTTAAAATTATGCGAATTATATGAAATCTGTTGAATTTATCCCCTCCTCTATCATTCCCCTTTCAGCGGTCAAACTTGTGAAGAAATCTTGGAAATCAATTCTAATTGGAATCAACAAGGAAAAAATACATTGTATGCAAGAGACGATGAAAAGGCCTGAAGCTTACCCAATAATATGTTAAGAAATGTTCCTTCAGAAGTTACGGAGGCTAAATTTTAAGGTTTACAGGAGTTAGAAAGAATAATTGTTCACTAAAAGTAATCCAGTTCCTCAGAACCAGAAGGCAGACATACAAACCAAACACAGAATTTTCCCACATGACAGGAATGGCTGTGCGTCAGTCATGCATTGTTATTCTTTCAAAGCAACTTCATTCTCTCAAAAGAAAATATTAAATGGAGGTGAAGAAAAGATTCTCCAATCCCCATCACCTTGAACGCCTCCTTACTTCCTGTTCCTCGTTGAAGAATAAGGAAGCTTTCCTTCGACGGCTTATTCATGCCCACCAATATTCATGCAATGGCTCATTCACGAACACATTCGTCATAGGAGGGAGGGTCACCCTGAGCGGCGGGCTAATCTCTGACCACACATCATTCAGCCCTGCTGCCTCCCTCTCGGCTCGCCACCGTCCTGGACCTCGTGATGTTGCCAGAGGAAGCAACTTCAAGTCAATGCAGTGTTTAAAATCTATTGCTTTACCCCTTGAATGTTTTACTCGATTGTTATTAAATTGTATGATTTCACGTGTTTTTTAATGCTTTACTTACACTAGAGTGCTAAAGTAGTGTTACTTCACATTGTTTTTTAATGCTTAACTTGAAATATGGTTAGAATTGTGTTGCTTTTCATTCATTTATTTAATTATTTACTTACGATATCGTGTTTGAATTGTGTTTCTCTGCATATGTTCTGTGCATGCTCTACTCAGTAAATGTTCGTGGACGCCCGCATGGTATTCCAACAATAGAGAGTTTCAAGCATTTATTACTAAATCAATCTTACATATGTTCAGTCATCGGTAATTTCACTGACGTCAAGTGACGTCTCACGACTGCTAATCTATAGCAATTCTTCCTATTCCGCGGAAGAATGCTGTGTCGAATAACTGCATACAACAAGCAATAAAAAATTCTCGCCGTAAAAATAGAAAGATATCAACGATCAATAAACCAATCCGACAACATAATTCAACTACGGCGAGTACAAAGTGCAGCTGTCGCAGCTCTACAGTTATCGTTGCAGCAAACTAACGCATTAAAAAACACAAAAGAAGCCTTTCGCCTAAAGTCTGAGTATAAAATAAGAAACTATAACCAGGGCAAGAGGGAAAGAAAAACGACAGACAAAACCTCCAGAGCTGCCAGAAGTTTACGACCGTTTAGACAGGATCCAGCGTTTCAAAGTTGAGTGTTTCTCATGAAACGAAAATAGATATTCTTTGTGATCCTATCTTATATCCTTTGTGAACCTTGTATTTTAAAAGAATTTTCGGTTACCGATCCTCTCCAATTTCACTGTGTGGATGCTGTAGTCCTCGGAGGTAAACACACTTTCGAACACTCGTAACAAGCGCGACTCAATAATAATTGATTTGACACCTCAGAGTCGACGTCATCAGTGGTGAAGACGACACTGGAGAGCAATATGTTTAATTTCTCTTATGGACCTCCTCGAGCATACTTTATACAGCCTCAGAGACCACGCAGATACGACGTGAGAGAGAAAGAGAAAATTTTCTCAAAATACGCGTGGAGCAGCACATGAGGATCAGATGCAGAGATAGTCTGGAAATAGGATCATCACTACTTAGCAGTAGGCCGTGTACTACTCACGGTTGGGGTCGCCGCTGGTGCAGTCTTTGAGCACAGCGAACTTGGGAGCGAGGGTGACACACTGGCGCGTCTCGGTGACGATGCGCGTCCCGGGCGCGAGGGAGCAGCAGGAGAGCCGGGGCTGCGCAGAGGGACGAGACACATTTAAACTTTCTCACAGGACTCTCAGTAAATTGTCCACGACATACGTGTAGATATTTTCCACTTGACTTTCCTATGTTTTCTGCAGTGAAGGTTTAATATTCTGAGATAATTTCAGGATAATTGCACACAATCACACTTTAATGCATTTTCGTCTGGACATCTGAACATAATGTAAGAAACTGTTGGTATAGGTGCTCTCCAAATTACGTGATGAAATAGAAATGCCTCATTTCTATTGAATCCCTCAGTGATTACAGCATCTTATGGAAATATTAAAGTCATTTTCCGATCGTCTTATAAACATGTTATATTCGTGTTATGGTCATGTTAGGACATATAGTCATGTTATGGTCGTGTTGTGGTTATGCTGAGGGTATGTTATAGTCATGTTATACTCGTATTCTGAACACGTTGCGCACGCATTACGTACGTGCTATGAACGTTTATGAGCGCGTTATGGGCGTCTTACGGTCGTGTAACATTCTACAGATCGTACGAAGGAAATGTGTCCCATAAACTCTCGTGGCGACCGATGACAGATGTAATAGCTGACAATACAGCCTCCATCACACCACATGCTTATTTTTTCGAAAATGATGCATCCAATAACCTATTCACGTGATGCCTGGCAACACAACCCATTGACACACAGACGCTGTGGGCTTCGAGGACGCATCTTCACATTTGGGCGTTTCATGGAACCACAAGTGAACGCTGCCGCATTTCACATCTTACTTTGATGTATAGAAAATACAGGAAAATGCTAAACAATTTGATGAAACCTTGGGACTCAGATCGAGAATATCCTTTACTATGCTTGAAAAACCGAATTAATGCAAATTCTAGCTTGGCTCGTTTGAAGCAAAGGTTGAACGTTAATGAGAAGACGGGAAACCAAGGATCAGAATGTACCGATAAATATAGCACTAAATGAAAATGAATGTAGCCATGGATATCAATGAGTGTAACTTTGAATGGCAACGAATGAAAGACTTCAAAGTTATGAATATAACTTTAAATAGCTATGTATTTAAACTTTTGTTAATATTAATATTGCTTTAATCGATTACGCATGTAAACCATGAAGGAAATAGAGGTACCGCTGAATGCCAATGCAGGAATACCACTCAATAAGGCAGGGCAGGCAACTCTATAAGGCAGCGCAGGTAACCCTATAACGCAGTCTATAACCCTATAAGGCAGAGCAGGTAACCCTAAAAAGCCAAAAAAGTGACCTCAAAGGACAGCTCGGGAAGCACTGGGCCAAATGGCAATTCACTGTCTTTTGTTATTTAGTTTTGCGAGCTCCTTCCATCAAGGGGGTAAACAGCGCCAACAATTAGCCGAGTGAGAAGAGCGCGGGTAACCATGACGGATGCAGATAGGGAAGGGCTTAACAGACCGACTCCAGGGTTCCGGAATTCTAATTTGAGTATGACCTCAAGGAGACAAGCTTGACTGATGACTGAAGTTGTCTGACCAGGTATCCAGGTCGCTACAGAGCCTCGGTGTGCTGCGGGAGGTGCGGGACGAGTCTTCCTTGGCGCTCGGCTGACGGCCCCGGCCACGTGCGAGCGTGGCGTGCGTGGCATGCGAATGTGGCGTGCGAATGTGGCGTGCAAATTGGGCGTACGAATGTGGCGTGCGAGCGTGGCATGCGAATGTGGCGTGCAAGCGTGGCGTGTGAATGGGGCGTGCGAATGTGGCGTGCGAATGCGGCGTAGGAATGTGGCGTGCGAGCGTGGTGTGCAAATGTGGCGTATGAATGTGGCGTGCGAATGTAGCGTACGAATGTAGGGTGCGAGCGTGGCATGCGAATTGGGTGTGAAAATGAGGACCACAGTTGTAGCGAACAATGTGCCATACAAATGTATTGCTCAAATACGGTACACGAAAGTTGCAAAAAGAGGTGGTATGTAAATGCATGTTACAAATGTACTGTACAAAAGTGGTGCCGAAATACGTAGCACGAATGTGCTGTACAAATGTGGTGTATGTTCATTAATTGCACTACGTTCTACGCGAGCGCAGGTATATTGACGTCATAGCAATTTCATGTTGACAATATTAATGCATAAATTATTCGAGTTCTTAAACATCGAAGTACGACTCAACGTACACCGAGCGTTCATGATCAGTGCTCGTTTCATGTCATTTTTGAGAGGGACGTACAGAATTCAACAAGAATTTTAGTTTTTATCCAAGTTATCTCTCGTACGTTCGAGATCATTGGCTGAATGACATGAGATTTGAGAGAGTGGCAGCTGTGCAGGTGCATAGCCTGAACAATCGTGAGTGGCGACGGTACAGCCCGGCACTCACGGGAGCTACAGCACCTGAGTGACTGGCACACAAGGGGCGGCGGTACTCGCAGGAGCTTGTGTTCACTGCGACGCACTCGTGACGCTCGATCTTATCGCTACGATACGCACAGAAGTGTTGGGCTCTTCAAAGAAGAGTTATCGCTACAAAAATGTGATCTTTTTATGGAATATAATCAAAGGGTAAGCTGATGAAGAGGCCCAGGGACAGCCACGGACAGCCACGTCTCGCAAGGACAACGAATTGCTGCAAGCTGATTATTGTGACGTCGACTGTAGGGGCGGAGGAGAGCTTCGCCGACATTTTGGGGCTTTTGTCGAGTGCAGAAATGTTTCTGATAGGCGAAAACTCTCGAGGCCAGAGCTTGAACTGCAGTAACTTCCGTTGCGTTGCGACCGCGATGGACTTCAACAACAGGAGCAGCAAAGTGTTTTGCGCTGCACTATGGAACTGATGATGTAATGTGTGCGGTAAAGTGTTTTTCTTATACTTAAAAGCATGTACAAATTTCTTAAAAACGCATGAGCTGTCTACGGAATTCTAAAGAGGAGAGATTCTATGCGTATGTTGATTACACTACTCTAGAGCTGATAGAATTTTTACGCCTCAGGCAGATACACACTTAACACACTACTCAAGGCCTGAGAGCGCACCGACTAGGCTCGTAAATATCTTTGCTGGCAATTTACTGAAGCTGACAAACTTCTCGTAGATGTGAACGCTACAGCGACACTACAACGCTAAGCACAGAACACTATAACGCAACCGACTGAGTTGCGTACGTGAATATTGAGAGCTTCATAATGGGGACCAGCAGGGCAGAGCCTACGTTTTACAGCGAAGATATCTACGGAAAAGGTAAATGTTCATAGCTTAACAAGTAGGACAATTTCGTAGGGAGTCATAAATGTTTATAACTTTACAGCTGATAGACGCCGAATGGAAGACGTACGAGCGTTTGTCACAAAATCCGCGTGTATGCGAGGAATAGTTCCCTTGGGTGGCGGATAAAAGTAGATTTAGAGTCGCTAGAAAGTCTTGGGGAATTCCACCAACAGATGATAAGTATATCAATGTAGAGTTTCAATAATAGCATTTCACCAACATTTAACGAGACGTCCATCATTCCTTCGTCTACGAACTACGTGCGCAAATTCATACTGCTTCTTTGTTGAACTTTGTAAGGATAGAGGCGATCAGCAGTAGGGTTGGATTCGATGAGCGTGCATTCCACTTGAGCATTTTCTGATTGAGAGAAAATTTTTGCTGACTCATGATACCCATAAGTCTGAGTTCTTTTAATTGAAATTTGGACTATCCCATCAGGTCGTAATTTGTGTACCTGCTTGTCTGAACCAGTGTTGTTCATATCCCGCTACACAGACCCTACAGTGCATTCTTTACCACGTATTCACAAACATACCTTTGTTGCTTCACAGACATTACAATGCATTCTTTAGAACATATTCTCTACCATACATTTCCTGCTGCATAAACCTTACAGTGCATTCTTTACCACATATTCACTACCATACATTTGCGACCATAAAGTCCTTACCATGCATTTCCTGCAATAAATTTCCTACCGTACATTCGCTACCTAACATTCCACACCTCACATTTCCAACCAGACATTCCGTGTAAAACATTCTCTGCCAAACATCCCCAACCATACAGTTCCCACCAAACATTCCCTACCTACATTCCGACGATAAATTCCGTACCAAACATTTACTGTCCCACATTCCCTACTAAACATTCTCAACCATACATTCTCTACCATACATTCCGTACCACATATTCCCTACCATACATTCCCTACCACGCACCACATAGCACACATTCACAACTCGTACTACGTAACATTATCACATGAAACTTCTATTAAGAAGAACGTTTTCGTGCGCAGTGTGTTCGTTGTGGCGTTGTAGTGCAGGGCGTCGTAGTGTAGTGCGTTGTAGTGCAGGGCGTTGTAGTGTAGTGCGTTGTAGTACAGGGTGTTATAGCACACGGCGTTGTAGTGCAGGGCGTTGTAGTGTAGTGCGTTGTAGTGCAGGGTGTTGTAGCACAGAGCGTTGTAGTGCAGGGCGCGTTATCAGAGAACGTATTGCCGCAGCAGCGCTTATACTGCTTCTCGGAACCATCGGGGAAATACTGTACTAAGAAATTTGGTGCAGTGGTACACAGTACCAGCTACAAAAGCACGTATTTGGTGCAGTGGTGCACAGTACCGACCGCAGAAGCACGTATTTGATGCAGTGGTACCCAGAACCAGCCACAAAAGCACGTAGTAACGACTATTGTGTGCCCGGCGAGCAGTTGGTGCAACGGTACAGTTTACTAGCTATTCGAACGCGTTGCACCAGCAGAGGCCTTGCACCACATACTATGAAGTGCACAGCGAGCTGTGCAGAGCACCACATGCTGTACAGTGCTCAAAAAGTTGAACAGGATTAAAAACTTATTTATCCCTCTCATCAAATGGAGATGTCACCAGGGGCTTCGAATAACTTACGTTCTAATTCTTGAAGAGCCAACACGGCGGTCAGCTGCGGTGCCTCTCCCCTCATCAGACTCAAAATACTGAACAAAGTTCTTCCCACGGCATAAAATATGACACATAGCAGGGCTGCGTGGCTACCGCCGCTGCTGCTGCCGCCGCTCCTCTTACGCCACGCCGGGACCCAAATTTGGACGACTCCTTGCAAAATTTATTCAACGTTTATTGATACGGCTAGGCAGGTATTTTAGAGGAAGTTGTGGCATTACTTCTGGACGTTATTGCTTAAATATCGCTCACATTAGTCAGTGCGGCATCGAACGCATTTGTTACTGAGGCACCTTTGTATTAGTTATTAGGCAACTACGGAATTTGTTACTAAGCCACTTTTGATATTAATTACGAAGGCATAGCAGGTTATAGCAACTGAGACATTCTTGAGACGATGTGCTGAGGCAGCCGTGGCATTAGTTATCGAGGCATTCTTGTGATGAGTCATTAATGATTTAATATAAGTCATTTGGAAGTGTATTCACTTCCACAGAAGTTGGTCAAATTAAAAGGGAGTTCACCTATTAAGTCGTGAGATATACATGTGCAGGCCATTATCTTGGAAGTTGCGGGGTCATTTTACTGCCTCATTGACCGAGGCAATAACCAACTTCACGGAGGCGTTGCGGGCGACTGAGCATCGCACGAGAATGACAGTATGAGCAAAATTGCAAATAATTCACAGTTACGGCTAGTTTAATTAAGCGAATGCTTAGTTAAACAACACCTGGACACACACGGCTGCGGAGCTCTGACAGTGAAACGTTGTCGTCGTCAGGGTGAGTGAACCGTACATAATTAAGTGTAACACATGCCGAGGTTGATGTGATGCTTCTACACAATGATACCTAGTAATCGCACTTTTAATACTTCTAATGTAAATTTCATATAGCTTTTGTTAGTACTCACCTGTATCAGGATAATTAAGATTATTATGGTGAGGTGCAGCAGTCTGCAAAGAAAAGAAGAAAAAATTATTAAACATGTGAAAAAACACAAATATCTGCAACTCTAAATGCTACTTTATCCATTTCCCTACTTCCGAATAAGAGCGATTCTCAAATACGGCAAACTTAAGCGTGTACCTGTCTGAGAATTGAGGTAAATAAGTTATCGATTGATCCTGTCCTGCTATCACTTTCCAAAAAAACAACCAAATGACTGGTCAGATCGTTGACCTATTGTTAATTGATGTATTCGATAAAGTTATTTGACATTAAATCAAATTGTTTTGAATAGCCGAACTGACCAATTTTTCAGCTCACAGACCAATAGGTTCCGTCGATGAGGCTGTTTTTTCAGTCAATTGACGCCCAGGTTCCATTGAGAGGTGAGCCGCTACTCTCACGAGCTCCACTTCGTAGGTACGATGCTGCGTAACTGATTTCTTCTCTACAGGCCGCCTTAATTCTAGGACGCCTTATTTCCACCTCGTATGTTATAAGACGCCTGATATGCGCCTCAGTTACAGGGCTGTTTTTTTTCGTTTTTAAAGGACGCCTGGTTTTGATTGATTTCTTAGATGCCTTATTTATGAGACACGTTATTTCTAGTTTTTCTTCAGGGAGCCTTGTATCTGTCATTTTTTAGGGTACCTTATCTATACGACGCCTTGTTTTAGCCTTATTTTAAGGCGGCCATATCTATTGGGGCCCCAGTCCTGAGAGCCGCACAACTGTGATGGAGACGCGCCTCATGAAGGACAGACGTGTGCGAGCTTCCTTTATCATCTTCCCCTCCCCTAGGGTCTTCTCTGCCAGACCTTAGACCCTCTTGGTTCTCCACAGACAGACCTCAGTCCCCCTTGGGTCTCCACAGCCAGACCTCAGTCCCCCTTGGGTCTCCACAGCCAGGCTTCAGTCCCCCTTGGAACAAACGAGCCAGGTCAGCTCACAGGGTTCGGGCCAGAGCGACTCTGATTCCCAATGTAACTTTTCCGCCACCCCGTCGATAAATTTTTAAAAATACTCAAAAATTAATATTTAATTTCAGATGCTTCGAAGAGAAAGTTAGACCAGCCCCCACTCAGTCTATTAGGCCTTGCAAAAACTCATGCAACAACTTGGTGCGTGCGCGTTGGACTGATATTTTAATAAAAAAAAATCACTGTTACAGGTGTTATACGTAATGCATTCATCCCTAGATTTCGAAAGGTGAGATTGAGCCACGTAAAGTAATGTTAAAGTAGGGCAAAAATAAAATTCCCGTGGGACTTAAGTGCCACGAAGTAAAAAAGGTCAGTTTAGTACGAAAAATTATTTCGCAGCGTAAAAGTTCGAGGGCAAGCCCCGACTAAGCTGGTTGTAAAAATATACAGCTGAGGCTTTTGTGCGTCCTGTGTGCTGAGATTGTGTCATGTATCAAACCTTGAGCCTTACAAAATTGAAGTTTCCCTTTATTGAAAACGCGAATGCAAACTTTAAGAAATACCTCCGAGCGTAATAAATATCCGAGGCCACAGCTGCGACTATGTAGACCCACTCGAGCACATCCGAGTGGCGGGCGAAGAGGCGAGAGAGGCTCCCACGTGCTGCCACTCAGGCTAATTGGTCCGGGCACTCTGGCAGATGCTCGTCTTAATTTCACAGCAATCAAATGATTCAACTTAAAGGAGACTCGTGAGGAGCGGTCTGCGACGGCGCCTGAAAGCGCAGCGCAAAATAAAAAGATTGCTTCTACTCGAGGGATGTTGCAGTTCTAATTATTGTGTAATCCTAGTGCAATTGCTTCTACGCACCTTGCCCAGAAAGAGAAACAAACTTCTTCCGCACTTAACTCATGCTATTAAAAACTTCCGATGAAGCACATGCTATGAATCGAAACTATTGGCTTACAAATGACCCTCGTCACAACATCGTAGGAAAATAATTCACATGAATCAACCCTCACAGAAAAGAAGGACCGGACCAGTGATAACAACTCGCATGCTGCCATCCTGGCGCTCGTACGGACACGCTCCCATCGCGCCAGACACGGTCCTGATACTCAACACACGACGCTTGAGACGCGTTATGAGTGACACGCTGAATGTCAAGCTATGTTAAACTGAATGACACGCTGTGTCACGCTGAGCGACAAGCTGAGTGACGCGTTATGAGTTACACGCTCAGTGTCAAGCTGAATGACACGCTGTGTCACGCTGAATGACTCGTAATCGATGCTGGTTGCGCCTCAGGGAACAGCATTTCGACATCGCTGACTGCCCTGTCATTCATGGCTCTGCAATTGATCTTCAAGTGCCCGATGCTCACCGCCGCATTTGAAGTTGGCTTGACATCTAACTGTGAAACTTTGAGAACTTGTTTTTTTTTTGTAACGATGATTATTCCCCTCAAAATCCAACGTAGACAATGAATAATTTGCAAAAATGCTGTGCTCAAGAAGCACTCAGCTTTAGTGTTAATAATGAACATTTTAGCGCAAAATTAGCTGCATTGAGCATGACGAGCATACCTATAGTCCTGCGCCTGAGGCTCACAGGTCTAAAGTTCGCTCTTTTGAGCGTGGTGTAAATTCCCGCCTAAAGGCGAGAATTTACTCTTCATTGCGCCGCGTACTGAATGCGGCATAATTACTTTTACGCGTATTTTGTTCGATCAAAAATGCAACGTACTGACAGGAAATATTGTCCTACTGTTTCCGTTTGCGGTACACCCAATGCGTGCAGCGCGGATGTGCTGTCAGGAAAAATTTGCGTGCTATGAAAAAAAAATTGGTAATCTAGAAAATACGCCGGGCAGTAAAGGGTTCACTGGACGCTGGCGAGCGAAGAAGTTTGGGCAGCCAAGTAAAAAACTCAGTAGACTAAATTCAATTCAAGTAGAGTAATCTAAATTTAGTAAATTAAGTGAATTAAATATATTAAGTTAGGTTAAATATAAACAAATATTACAATGGAGTAGAGTAAAGATATATTAAGGAAATTAACTAAATAAAGATTATTCAATTTAAAAATAAGAGCAAATACGTAAATTAGGTCAAATAAGGTAAAGTACATTTTAGGAAGCATGTAAAGCAAATACTGTGGGCAGGAAGGATTCACTGCCGCTGGAAGGCTAGGAAAGACAAGACCAGCTGTGAGAGGTGTGATGAGTTAAGAGGGGGCCAGGAAGTCGCTGTCGCTTCACAACTTAAAGCTTCCCTTCCAAGATAAAGTTTCTCTTCATCAGACGTAAATTGTACGTTTCTCTACATATTTCCTTCCTGAAAAAGCAAATTTTTCATTTCGTTCATATCGCCCACACTTTTCATGGAGAATCCATCGGATCCAAGTCCGCTAAACTTGACCTACTTCCAAGGCGCCCCTGAGGAAATAAGAGCATCTTAACTGTCCATCACAATGTCAAATGTATCAAACAAAGCTGCACCGTTGTGTACTATGGTGTTTTTGACTCATGTACTCTAGTTCTGAAGCTCTCAGGGCACGAGTTTTTAAGATGAGTCACTTAATTAAAGTAACTCATTAAAGAGAATGCTGAGGTGGACTCTATGTAGTGTGGCTTACTCCCGGTGGGCTGTATTTAGTTTAAATGTGATATTGAAATCTATTAATAAAATCAGTGCATAGACAGCTACGATGAGGCGATTATCGTAGTTGTGATACGATCTCATCAGAACAGATAACTTAGGTCATTATTTCACTTTTGTTCATCAGGTGCCTCAGTTGTGCTCTGCGCCAGGGACTGGTACCCGAGTGATAAGATTACGTTGCACCGCTACAGCGCTACTGCTCTTCTTGTTCTTGTTCACGTTGTTGTTATTCTTTTCCTCGTTCGTGCTGTTTCTGTTCTTGTCTGTGCTGTTACTTTTGTTGTTATTATTCGTGATGTTGCTGTTTTTGTTTTTGTTCGTGTTTTTCTGTTGTTATTCTTGTTCGTACTGTTGCCGTTCTTGTTCCTGTTGCTCTTTCCCTTGTTCGTGCTTTTGCTGTTTTTGTTCTTGTTCCTGTTGTTGCTTTTTTTGTTCTTGTTCGTGTTGTTGAGGCTGTTTTACTTGTTCGAAGTGGTGCTGTTGTTGCTTGTGCTCACGGTAGAACTATTGTTTTGCACAGCTTAACTGCTATTACTGTAACTGTTGCTCCGAACTGTTGCAAATAAGAATTATCGTTCCTACAATACCGCTTGAAGAGTGCAATTCGCTTTAAACCACTTTCTATAGATTATCGGAACTTGCCGTAGTCTTCCATTTCGTTTGTGTGAGTCGTGCTGTGAACATTTACCGCACTGTAAAGTGGAACTTAGGTGCCATGCTCGTACAATTTTATGAAAAGTCTCGTTTAGCTATTGCAGTTTTTACATTTCGTTGAAGGTAACTGAAATTTTTTCTGCAATGTATGTTTCAAATGCCCGTTCACACTGACACACACGTACGGGCAATTAGGTTCATTCCTATAGCCACGTTATAGTGTATTCTACATCTATTCTCTGAAGCATATATGATGCAATGCCCTCAACTAAAATTCATTCATTTCTATCCATCCATTGAGCATAAAAGCATCTCCCTCATAACAGAATCAAGAACCATCTGGCGGAGACCAGCCAAGAATCGTCCAGTAGATCAGCCAAGAACCACCCAGCAAAGACCAGCCAAGAACCCCCCTGCAAAGACCAGTCAAGAACCACCCTGCAGAGGCCAGCCAAGAACCACCCGGCAGAGGCCAGCCAAGTACCGAGCTCTAATGACGACTCACAGAGACAGAGTCACTGCGGTTCAGCACCACAAAACTCCATTAAGCGTAAAAACCGAAATAACCACGACGACAGTTAGTAAAAAACAACCGCCCTGACAGGAAGGGATACGAAGTGTCCAGGAGATCGTGCCTTTAGCTTCTCTAAACATGTCAAATTTACGCGAAAGAGCGCGAGGTAATGGTGTCTCCTCAAGTCAGCGAGACAAGGTGCGTCTCTTCCCAATTTGAAGCCAAAGTTTACCATTTCTTTCGCAGGATTCGAACGCTTTTGTGCCGACAATCGGAATGAAGATCCGTTTGTTGGATGTCTTGTATTTTGTCAACAATTTTGTTCTACAGTTTTGCGGTCCCTGGATGATTAAAGTCACTCAAACGAAACCAACAAATCACTGATACGTGCTCGACTAAATTATTTTAAATCACATAAACTTACACTAAACATTGCTTCGAACCATGACCTTCATAGTTCCACAATTTCTTTCCTTTTCTCGGAGATCTCGTTTCATCAGTTCATTCCTGTTCGATTTTCAGTCAGACGCAGTTGAGCTTACGTTCTCTTGAAAAACATGCCTTGACATTTTGATGTTCTCACGTTGGTACCCGGGCCCCTTGCTGTTCTCCAACGCGTGCCATGTAAAAAATGGAGCGCTGCAGCCCTTTGAGCTTCGACTGCAGTCGATAACAAACGGGAACGTATTTGTAAACTGCGCAGGTGCGGAGTGTGGCCGGACGTGAGTGGCACAGCAGAGCTAGCTACCAACGGTCAGCAACCAGCCCCAACCATCCCCACTCCTTTCCTCATATCATGGCTCCCTCCTCCACCTGGTGCATCCAATGTACGCAACATCCTGCCTCAATATTTCCAATGCCTACTGAATGCCAACTCTTCAAAACCAAAAATCAGCCGCTTTCAGAAAGCCCTCAAGGGAATACGTTTCATTACCGTACTTAAACGATTCACAATAACTGGACATTAAAAGTCCCCAATGCATTGCTGTGACGCATGATTTTTAAATCTCACACGATATCGATAATTACGTCAATAGAGAGAGTGATTAGTAAAGTTAATCTACAACACGTGTGCTGCAGAACGTTCTACCCAAACAATGCCCCCAACCCTCCTCCCCCTCACGAAAAAGAATGCAGGACCTCCCCAGCTCCTTCGGGCCTATTGCCTCTCTTTTATTTAAGAGCCCCGGTAATTATTCGAAGAGAAAAAGTGCCCAACCGCAGCTACAAAGCTCTCAACTCGTCCCGAACACACCTGGTAGAATGAACTACTTCTGCCTCTGCTGCTGTGCCTTTGGATGACGGAGTGTGGCGCCTTCCAATGGCGCATTGCAAGGGACTTTGAGAAGTATGCCTACTCCTTCATGGCTTACAACATTTCAAGGTGGATGTAAATTCATTCCAAGGCACGAGATGGAACCTTTCATTGCCCACTCTGACGTCTGTTAGGACACAGAACGGCTCGGTAAACCTCAGGACCTTTGACGGGACCGAGTAAAATATAATCTCGATACAGGCGTGCGACCTATGACATCATTTAGCAAATTGGTTCTTCACGTGTAACTTGAGAGCCAGCACACATGCGAGCTGTTAGTTTCCAGACGTCAGGTATCCACACGCTAGTTGCCAGTTGCCAGGCCCCCACACGCTAGTTTCCAGTTGCCAGGC
>VOMN01094666.1:0-34486 GCA_014899125.1 Orchestia grillus
GCCCCTCCAGTGTGCAGCCCCTCCAGTGTGCAGCCCCTCCAAACCCAAAGGACTGCTGAGCTGGGGTGGCGGGAGGTGCCCGAGGAGGATGGCACCTTGCGTGAATAAACGATCCTTCTGGAGACCGAAACAGACAAAAATACGCAACACACGAGCATGAACAATAAAATATCAGAGCTCAGCACTTCGAGGAGCAACAGGCGTCGTCCGTATCTATTTTACCCTAGATAGTATGGAGACACGGAGAAAGAAGAATGACTAATCTCCACTGAAGACAAAAGTGAAGATACCAGAGAGAAAGGAACTTGGGTATACAAACGGTAACACAAATGAGAAGGCGGGGGTCGGCTAGCAACAATTAATGCAGGTAACCTACACCAAATCCTTGCCCTTTTTATTTTTTAAGCTGAGATATAACGAATATGTAATATCCCAGTACCAGTAAAACGTGGAAAAAGAAGAGTGAAAATTGTATTACTCATCGAGCTCATACGTACATTTCTTCGTTCGAGAGCCATTGTATGTAGTGGTCATGCTCCATGGACATCTCTAGTCCGTGAGATCGTAGACATGTCACTCGCATCATCGTTTTTTAACCAAGATGCTGCCAGGTTGTTGCAGCCACTCGGCACACGAACTTATAATGCACTAGTCATGCCTCTAGTATAAAATGTACTGTATTTTCCAGTTTATTAGATTAGATTATTTGTTAGCTTAAAGCTCATTATCCACATAACATGTGTTACCTAAAAGAGCGAAGAGAAGAAAGGGCCATTTAGATGGATTGTAGAAAACGTGGAATCTATGCACATGAGTGTTCTCACATCTGATTCCCTGCGCGTAGAAACCGCAAGTTAGGGAGGAAGAGAAAGAAAAAACAAAGAAGAGAGAACGAAGAAGGTATGAAATTTGAAAGCAGCAAAGTAGGCACGGAAGTTAGAAGTCCGTAGGCCTATCTGTACCTGCGGTAACCAAGCAGTGCCCCCCTGGGGCTGCTAGTCCCCATAGCATAGGATAGACCAACCTAACCCTACAACCTACCCTATGTCTCCTGAGGGGGCGTATTTTACAATCACAAAGTCAAGCCTTGATTATGTTCATTCATTTCAATTGTGATCTCGTCCTCATACTTCGGTACGCCACACTACGTAAGTGTACATAAATAGCTTGTGTACATTATAATTGTCACGCTCTCCTAGAGTCTTTAAATAATTTTGTTGATCTTAGGTGGAAACTTTTGATAGAGCAGTGTTCACCTCAGTCATAAACTCTCCAGCTCGGGAATCGTCGGGTCACAAAATGATTGAGGTATTTATTTTTCCATCAACTTGACGTCACCCGTTCCATGCTGGTGACCGCTGTTACCGTTTCCAGTTACTGGAAGCCCGACGCCTCTTCGAGGCCATTCGTGTTCACAAACTGAAGTTGGCAGAACTTTTCTTGAAAGCAATTTGAGGTTAACACGTTGACTCCGAAGTGGGTCTTGTATAGTACACGCGATTATCTAACCTAACCTAATGTACCAAAGCACGATCATGTATAAATACAAATTTTCGAATTTTCTTCAAATTTGTGTTCATCAATTGAATACGCTAGTTCTGATTAGAAAGAAAATTAGTAGAGTAACCAAATTTGTGAAACCAAAATCCTTCATTTTTAAATTCACAGTAGAGATATGTGTCGGCATGTAATTTTACCTGTGTGGAGAATCGGAGTCAACGTGTTAAACTGAATGACATGTATAGCAGTGAAAGAAGGTGGATAGTGAGATGAATCAAGTAAGATTACTTTTAATGTTTTATGAAGTTTTAATAGTACAAAAAATAAAATCCTCCAAATGATTCCAGTTCATGTGTACAAATTAAAGGGTTATTGACGTCCATCCATATTTAGCGTTGACATAATTACGTTTCATTTATGCAGTCAATCCTAGGTTTAGGCCATGAGATGTTTAATGCAGACCTCTGTCATGACACTTAAATATTAAACCTTTTAATCAAGCGACGAGTGAAATTCTTCAAGAATCCGCGTCAAAATTCAGCCAGCATTGTGACCTCTCCCCTAAAGCTCGGTGCAGGTCTCCTGGTTTCTCTCCTTTTGTTTGAGGAATACTTGAAAATTAAATTGATGACGTTTAAAATGAAGGAAAGTCTTTCTTGAAGCACACGTGATAACTCCAGCTCGGCACATTGGGCAACAGTTCCTGTGGGAGGGACAATAAGAACATTAAATCCAGGTGTTAATGACCGTTTCTACTTGAATTCTGGGTCCATTTTGTGAATATACTGTGTATACTATACTACATCCATGGTGCAAATGTTTAGTTTCTCGAGAGTTCAGACCGCTATAACTTTAAAAAAGATGGAGAACATATGTTGAGGAACTGGAAGTCAACAGAAAGAAAACATGGTCGATGTCTTTCTTGCTAGACTTCGCAAGATCGGCAACACTGACTGCAAAGAAAGGGAGACAAGAAAATGCCTAATATCTAAATCCCCAGTTGAATAGGCAACAAAAGTTGCTGATTAAGCAGTGGGCAGGAAATGGTTGCTATGGGTAATTCGTGCTGGACAACTCCCTTCAGATATACGTACGGCCTTCTGATGAGCAGATATACAACTTAATTTCTAGCCATTAATTACGGTCAGTTACGAGCTATATAACAAAAATTTACTCAATATGGATATTGTCATTTCCAAAAATGTTACTCCACGACTTGCGTCTCACTCCATAAATTGTCCATGAATTGCTTGATAAAGTTAGGACTATCATTTTAAGGGGAGAGCTGATCCAATGCGCTACAGCAAGTGTACCATTACCATAACTCAACGTAATAAATGGAACTATAAACTGACTCACAATATAAGGACATTTTAGCCCACGTGTGACTGTAGGGATTTATTTAAATAGAAATGTAGACGTGCATGGTATTTGAACTATAAACTTTGAAAGTATGCATCGTGTCATCGTCGTAGCGGCAGGTGATGCGAGTCTTACTAGCTTCAGAGAAAACTCAACTGACGACTCACGCAAACGCCACTTCGGTGAAAAATTAGAAGCACGAGTCTGATAATTACCTTTAAATTCACAGAAAGTATTACATTTTGTAAAATACTTCGCTCTGTCACACGCCCTGCTCAAATATTGAGATCAAATATTGAGGAAAACATACTGGTTTCACGCTGTTGTAGTAGCCTAAGTGTAACTACGACGGGTGCAAGCGAGTTATTCTTAGAAATATGGGACTCGCCGTCCCTGCTCTTCTGACAACACACACAACTCAACCAATTATTTGAGTATACCAGCCCTCGAAAGTTAGTGAACTGAAAGGATTGCAGTTGCTTTTGAACTACCATTCACTTCAATTGACCATGTTCTTCTGCAGGAGAAATTTCAAAGATATTTCGTTACACCGAAACGCCCTTCTGCACTTGAGAACAGAATGAAAGCCCCTGAGAAAGTTACCATATTCCTCAGGTTACCACAGTTCACGATTCGAATTGCCCGATAATAAAGAAAACTTCTCAAATTACATAGAAAAAACTTAAATAAATTATAACTCTGAATGGACTACTTTGACGTCATGTTTTATTAAACCAACGACAGCTTTCAGAACAGATCGATGCAACTAAAGGAACAGTCTCCTTTGAGCGAGCTTCGCTGAGCCTTCGGGGGTAATTCTTACCAATGACTGCAACACTGAACAGAGCGTAGTCCGTACTTTCTTAAACATTCAGAGGCAATTCAGAACAAAATGAGCCTGACTTTTACATTACCTTTCAAGTTCACCGTAGCTTGCCGCTCCCCTTCGTCGTAACTTACCACCGACCCCCATTCACCGTAACTTGTCACCCACATCCATTCACCGTCACTTACCACTCCCCCTTTACCGTAGTTACCCACCCCCACCCCCATTCACCGTAATTTAACCCTCCCCCATCACCATAACCTACTAATCCCCCATCACCGACTGTAACTTGCCACTCACCCTTCACCGACTGTAACTTACCACTCACCCTTCACCGACTGTAACTTACCACTCACCCTTCACTGAGTGTAACTCACCCCCTCACCTAATTCTACTTCGTAACTTTTGTCAATTCTTACTTAATTTTCAACTATTCGCTCAATTCATACTTTCCACTTTATATTTTCGCTCAATTCTTGGCAACTAAGTCGATTCAAAATTTAAATTCAACTACAACCTTTGATATTAATCTCAAGTTCAGCCAAATTCAAAATTCTCAAAAATCCTTCTCAATTTAAAGTTCCTTCACCACCGCAACCCAGCCCTGCCTCACCTGCCCCGCGGGCTGAACCAAGCGAGTGCGCACAGCACGCACAACACGTGTTCGCAGGCGTCCAGCACGCAGAAATCAATCTCAGGCGTAAGTGTCGCTGTCTTGCACAAGAAACACTTCCTCTCTTCTCCTTCGTAAACTCGCGGAAGAAAATCATTAAAATTTTCTGCCGTTTGCATCTTGCAGTACAGTTTATCTTGTAACAAGCCAAAGAAAAATCTTACTAAGTAATTGTCTTTTCTAAGTTTGCATAAATAGTTACTGTACTCGCGCAGGATGAGATTACACTCCAACTTTGTCAAGTCAGGTGCTTTATGTACGTGGTTTCTAAAAAGCTCTACTAAAACTGTTAAAACGCTCGACAGAGAATATATTAAACTCTGCATCTCTTCACAGCCTTCGCCGTAATACATATCAGCGCTCGCTCTGCTCAGCATTATGCTGGCTCCACTCAAGATTAAAGCCTCGTGCGTGATGGTGACCCAATCAAAATAACTTACTCGTAAATACCTCTCTTCATCCACTAATATATTCGCAAAATGTTTAATCATTTCGATCATTTGAACAAGTATGATTCGAGGATTAGGTTCACGTCGACTTTCTAATTCGACCTTGGAAAGGTTATTGAGCGCATTAACCTTCAAAACTAAGTCGTGCTGCTCAACCGCTGATGAATTTTTAGCCTCGATGAGGCTCTTGACTTCATTCACGTACAGGGCCTTCCATTGTTGAGGCGTGAGTAGCAAACGAATCATAAAATCCTTTAAAACAAACCTCAAATTTCACAAGTTCCAGTACAGAAATTTCTGGGCTTCAGAAGAATGAACAGCGCCCATTGACTTGAAGAAATTAACTTTTATTATGAATTATTAAGTAACGTTCACCTGATCACTGGAAAAATACACTTTCAGAAATAGGTCAAGTATCCAGCATTTAAATCACAGTATTTTAAACTCCACGATTTCGTCAGTTCAAATTAGTTAACTGTTTCAAATAGTTTTATGACTAATTTCACACCTAATAGTAGAGTTAGTATGGAAATTTCTTCGCACAGACGATCACCACTTTAATTCCATGTAGCAAATTCCCTTTGCGAGCACAACTGTATTTCACACTGGTCCAACCCCCGCCTAGATCAACAATGACTGATCGAGCTGCTTTTTCTTCTTCTTCTCCAAGGATCCAGAAGGGTCTTGAAAGTTGTTGGATTTCTTTAACAGAAGTCCGTGTAACCTGGCAACTTGTGGTAGTACTTGGAGAGTACAAGTAGAGTTATCTCGACTAAACAATAGTTAGGGACGTCTTATAAGTTAAAGTATGAACGAGCAAAACCGTAGAGGCCTGTTTTTGGTACCGTAAACTAGACGGAGCGTTTCCCTCAAACGGAGTCTTGAACTCCAGGGGCAACGATCGATTATGGTCTTAAGAAATTCCTTGAGGTTATTCTATATTATTATTATTTTATTGATTATCCGTCCACTATATTTTTGGATTATTGATCATTATCTTTGATCGTTGATTATTGATTATTTATATACCATATTATTTTCATTACTGATATTGTTATTAAATTATGTATATCCTAAAAAAGTGTGTTACTAATATATGCACACATATATAAATTGCCAAGTCAGACGTTATTCAACGGCTGTTTACCTTCTGAGCGACAAATTTGGAAACATTTTTCACCTACAAGAGTATACCGGGGTTTCCAATCGCGACACAGTGCTGTAATATCATCTTCAGTTCGTTTTGTTATTCTTCTCCCTGAATTTCCTTTGTTTCTGTTCACGATACTTCAATGTGCATTAAATTTCCTCACTTTTCTATAATCCTTTTCCTTATCGAGGGAATTTCTTTCATGAAACTTTTTGGCAAAAGCTCTTCGAACTTGTTCTCAGCTTTGGTTGCTTTAAATTCTAAAACGAGGAAAAATCTTTTACTTTCAGTCAGCTGCATTTTAGGTCTCTTCAACTATTAAAAATAAAGAGGTAAATTTCTAACTAACAAATGGTTTAAAGAGTCGTGCGTATGTAGGATACAATATCTCAATTTGAACTGGAGATTTAATTTATACAAAAATGGGGGCATCTAGGCGTGTTCAGCTCGGAAGGCTTCATATATATATATTTATGGCCTGAAAAGTCCGATTTCATAAGGATGCTGATAATTCTTTGTAAAAAGCTAAATGCAACCTTACTGTATAAGTAAGTAAGGCTGCATGCAGTTCTTTATACAAAGCTAAATGCAGCCTTATCCTGAGATGATTTTATCAGGAAAGGGTTCATTCGATACAAAACCCTAAGTAATCGAACCAGTTGTTTGGCTCACAACCCTCAAAGCTGTCGTTAATGTTTACTCGTATTGTAATAAACTGGACGAGTTCGATTGGAGTTACAGTAGTCCCCGCATAAAGCGGTATCACCTATAGCGATCAATAAATAGCTTGTAAAATATTTCTTTCAGTATAATCAAGCCCAACGTTTTTTTAAAAGTAAATAATAAAATAGGGTTTGTTGGAAATGATCAAGTTTCGAAGTTTCAAAAAAATTCAGCAAGTTTTTAAAACCCAAAATCACCTCTAATATCTCCACGAATCGGGATAAGCTACCATATCTTAGGGGACACCGACAGCATACATGCCTAAAGATAAGGTAAGAAAGGGTGTTCACAATTTTTTTAGAGGATTTTAACTCAGATTGCGTGTAAAAGTAAGTGAATATTTGTCAATTTCGGTTACTTCCCGCTCGTTCTAAAAGTAAGTGAATATATGCCAAATACGAGTACCTGCCGCTCGTTCTAAAAGTATGTAAATATATGTCAAATACGAGTACTTCCTGATCGTTTTCAGTCTATTTCTGCTGATGCTGTCTTTAATGAAGAAACCACGCGTTTCTGAATTATTTCCACTTATCTTGATAAGTTTAATAACTTATAAAATGTGTACTTTGTGTCACTGATCTAAAATTTGGCCAAAGTTGTTCGATTGATGAACTAAGTATAACATTGCGTAACATTATGTTTTACATGCATGACAAGAGTATAACATGGGGAAATAATATCCACTTACGATACCTTTTTGATTCGTGAACGCGTCCCTTGAAAGATTTTTTGGGGTGAACTACGTACGTCTCTGCATTTGGGATAAAATAATTATTTATACGTTGAATCGAATTGAATTAAAGAAAACCCATGAATTTTTTAGTGAAATTCATCAATTTTTTGAGGTATATCTGTTTAATGTTTTATTTTACCAATAATAATTCTGTTGAAAATATTTCTTTGCGAACAGTTTAGTTAAATATTTATTGTCATTCAGTCCTGAATATTTCAATCAGAGACCCTCTATTTCAAGTAATTTGCAGGACGAATTTCCTGAAATAGCTTTAATAACTTAACGTCACATTTCCTTAATAAACCAACAATTGTAAATTTAACAGAGCGTATCGTACATGCAATTTACAATTTGACATACTAAATTTATGTACGTACTGGAGCCATTGGGTATTTTTTAGCTATGAAATATTCAGTTTTATACCTAGCTTATATTTTTTGATTTTACAACATTTACAAAGCCAAAAAAAAAATTTCTGATCCGAATTGTATGAACGCCTTGAGGCGTTTGAAACTCATACGCATAGCATCTCGTCTCAATGTAGTCATCGAACCTAACCTGTTGATTTTTACCTAGGAAAGAAAAAATCCTGGTTATTTAAAATATTACAGATATGCAATTAAAAAGTTTAATCTAAAAAACCATTTGGTGGTTACAAGGCAGTTTCGTCTCTCATATTTCCGAACGTAAATCCCGGTTTCTACAATCCTTATTTAATAACAAGGGAGAGTTGGTGCGCACTGTTACTTGAATTCAACCAATCTTTCAGTGAGCAGCATCAGAGTTTTACTAGTGTATACATACAATTTACATAGAATAAATCTTGACTAACTGGTGTAAAACGAGTGTTTTGGGGTAACCCTGACCGCACATGCTCTAGAGCCGCACCAGACAACGTTTAGTCACCAATGGAGTTCACTGAATGAGGCTTGTGCATAATGGTCGTATCTCGAAATGAATTTGCCATGTCAAAACACGAGTGCTTTTGGGGTTGAAGTGTGTTCAACCTCAAAAATATGTTAAAATCTAATGCTTGAATGTAAATTGTGCCTTTGAATGTGTAGTCTACATTTGCGTATTAAGCTTAGCTTTGATTTAGGTTCTTCATTAGGAACGTGTCTGGCAGGATGAAATGAATTTCGCAATGGACCTCCTCGATTTTCTTTTTGATATACGCCTTCATATTAGGAACTAATTGAAAACAGATACATTATATAAAAAATATATTTCATGTAGTATCTGTGAAATTTTACCTCATCTCTCGTATGATATAATTTTAACCTTGTTCTTTACTAGTAACACTGACTTTAATTTTGATAATATTTATAACTTAAACAACAGTCCTAGCCTCAAGCGCTGGACCTAACCATTCGTCAAATATTTATAACTTAAACAACAGTCCTAACCTCAAGCGTTGGACCTAACCATTCGTCAAGGTTGCCAATGTTATCGTATTTCATGGTCATAACTTTACATATAATGTTGTATTGATTTAATTTTTAGCTTTTTTCTACATAAAGCATTGCATTCTAGGATAAATTTTGACACTTTTTCTTTTGAATATAGAGTTTTTGGGTGCAAAGGTGAAAAAATGCACTTTTTCTACTTTTACAATTAGGCCAAAAAACGGCTACAAGATGAAAATTTATTTTCAATTTTTCAGTTCATCGCATTGGAATTTACGCATCATATGTTAACAATAAGTAAAATATTATGTATACATGTATTAAAATAGGTTTATGCACACATTTGTCCCTCATCCTACCTAGCTTAAGGCACAAGTATATGGAGCATACCCTCAAAAAGTGGATAAAGTGGATATCAAGCTGTTAAAGATTCGTATTAAAAACCTAAGATCGAAGAAAAGCTTTCCGGACTAAATGTAACCACTGTTAGTGTGGAAATAAGTACAAAATGGGCTATTTATACTATTTTTTAAAGTTCTAAATGTACCTGATCAAATCTTCCGAGATTTTCTTTCTTTTCAACAGTCATCAGCGACCAAGTGTTGCGCTATGTCAGATATTATTCAGTTTCAAGTTGTCTATTTCGAGGATACTTGGTCTATACCAGAATAAAAATTCGGTAAATCTGAGGTGCCCGTGCGTTGAGCAAGAGCCTAATCCCTTTGAGCGAAAGGAGAAGCATCTTTATCAATATGTCTCTGTTATTTTCTTCACCTGTGCAATGGTGGACGGAAGTCACTATAGAATTGGGCAAACTCGTGCAATCGCAAATATATTTCTTTGAGTGGTCCGTACAAGAGAAAATAGAGACGTACGGGAAATTTTGCAACCTCTATAAAAATCCAGAATATGGTTCTCTCAGCGCCATAAATGGTCTCGTCAGAGTACTGAGTACCTTCATCGAAGTCGACATCATCGAGGGGCGATATTGTGCCAGAATTTCAAGAGGAGTTACCCTTTCCGACGCGTGCGTATTACTATATGGAGCCAGCACACTTTTCAGACGCGTGCGCACAAAACTTTATTATGACAAAAGCTACAAAGCTGTCCTCAGCTCTCTTGGCTCCTTGCGCAACGCCTTGGGGGGCTTAGTAGAATTTTGCCGAGAACACCTGCCGGGAAACGCTGAAGTTGTGAACCGGGAGTGCGACCAAATCAGCAACGAGTTAGGTGCGTTGTTGCGAGCGATCAAGGAAGACATTAATTTAGTATGCTTCTTCTTTGGAGTTTATCACAAGAAAATGTATGAGAAGATGTCCAGGATAGAAAATTTTAAAGAACTCGTTCCAAAGTCCGATCACGGAGAGTTTGAAGAATGCGCCATCTGCATGGATCGGAGAATGACGCCCTGCACCGACATCACCATCTTAGACTCGTGCCTACACGTATTCTGCTCGCCCTGCGCTCTCACGTGGTTCAGTACGAAGTAAGAACTTGTGCGTGTATGAGGGCTAGCTCACAGTATGAACATTTTCTAATTAGGCTATAAATCTTGACAAAAAGCGAATGATCTGAACATTTCCAACGCATACCTCATGCAGCATGGTCTGTGGGAATAGATGTGGATTGTCACACAATTCTATTTTTTGAACGATAGACAAGCGTTCAAAACTTTGCATTTATCTTTAAACTATCTGTAGGTTTGGGTAGAGCGTATTGTTTACAATAGGCTGTTATATGATAACAAGAAACGCCCAAGTCGGTCTAATGACAGTCCTACTTACCTTACCTCTACCGCACTCGAGCTGCTGCGGCGAGCCACAGCCTTTGTCATCGTCTCAAGTCTGCTTGGTGCCCGGTCTTGAATAGTCAAAAATTGTGAATTATTTCAGGTTTTGTGAGATTTTCGAAATTATTCATTTCTTTTGATTTCAAAAATTACCGTGCGTTTAATTTGCTATTCCGTATCTTTTATAAAGCTCTCGAGGGGAAAATTTTTAGGGCGTAGAAATAGGCTGCAGAGGGCTAGCTCTTTTTTGTGTTCTCTCTTTTATTTTCTCGCCGTCATTTTCTCTTTTATTTTCTCTCCTTCTGTATTTCTCTTTTATTTTCTCTCCTTCTGTATTTCTCTTTTATTTTCTCTCCATCATTATTTTATTTTTATTTTATTTCCTGCTGTATTTTCTTTAATTCTTCGGATATTTTAAAGTGCTGGACGACATTTGTAAGTTGACCTTCGTGATGAAGGCTAAAATCATTTAGTTAGAAGGACAAACATGCATCGAACACATTTTTCTCAATTCTTCAATTTGCTCTCCAATAACGAATAATATAATCCAATGTGTCGACCAAAATAGTTTTTAAAGTTTGAGTGGTGCGTGTTGAAATTTTGAACACCCTCTCTTTATCACTATTACCGTTTTAAACAACCTGCTTGATTAGGACTTATTTTCATACGAGGGCGCGTAGATTTTCACCTACTTTTTCAATTTAGTGCATTATTCCTATTTTCGTTTTTGTGATTGTTTTTCTGCTGTTACTAATGGGCCTGTTTCATTCTGCATTTGGTAGGTGACATGTTCTACTACATTCTGCATCTGGTAGGTGACATGTTCTACTACATTCTGCATCTGGCTGGTCGGGGACATGCTCTTATTTATTCTGCAGCTGGTCGGGGACATGCTCTTATTTATTCTGCTGCTGGTCGGGGACATGCTCTTATTTATTGTGCAGCTGGTCGGGGACATGCTCTTATTTATTGTGCATCTGGTCGGGGACATGCTCTTATTTATTATGCAGCTGGTCGGGGACATGCCCTTATTTATTCTGTACCTTGTCGGGGACATGTTTTAGTTCATTCTACAGGTGGTAGGTGAGGCGCTCTACGTAGTTCATGTTACAAATGGTAAATGACGTGTTCTAGTTCATCACACAGTCTCAAAATTTAGGCTACTCTCTTGCTGGCACTCATGACATAAGGAGCAGCCACGTGTCGAACGGGGGCTGGAGACTGTCCGCGGGTTCTGCTAGAGACATTTTTTACGTGACTGAAGTAATGAATAGCCGAAATAGTTTATTACTTCCGTCATGTCAATTTCTCTCGAAATTGTAACAATCCGTAGCATAGATACGCGTGTGCACCTTATTTGTCTGATGTTTTTGCGACTCGTTGTCACATGCGCATTTTGCGGGAGAGTGCGAAGGCTCTTGCAGTGAAAAGGGAACTTCCACTCGATCGTTCCAGCTGAAGCTTCTAATTTCTACTCATCATGAATTTTCCTTTATGCTGTGAAGTGCGAGCTAAGACGTGTTTGGCTTCAGCGCTAGGGCTCGTGCAAGTTTTCCAAAGCGATTTAGGCACGGATTGCTGTCAAATTGAGTTAAACAGTGACAAGATAGGGAAATTTTCTCTGTAAAATTAATTTTCATAGAATAATGACATGTTTTTCAACATTTAGTAGAATAGCTATGAATACCGTGAGATTTATTACGCCAATTGAGAAAAACAGTAATTTTTTAATCAGAAAAATAGCTTACAAATGGGAAATTAGACGGAATGTCAATTATGTTATGGCGCCTCTGAGAACGATTGGGTAGAGCCTTCAGCTTATGGAGGAACCCAAATTTTATGGATACTCCGCATCCCTTTTGGTGTTTTTTTCTCAAGCATAGTGGAATTTGTGTGACCTACGTTACGCCAGTAGATGCATTCCGATGTTTCCCTGGATGTTGGTGTTTACTGTAGGAGTTAATTGATCATCATATCGTGAGGTCGTATCTAGGCATATACAGGTTCCTCAGCGTCTCTTGCTCGTACCCCGGTGCGGTCTTAGTTGTGATTGCTGAGTGCACCCAGGAGATCTAGCGCTCCTCAGAGATGCTCCTGACTATTCACCGCTAAGCTTACAGCCCTAGGACTAGAGCTCGATGTGCCTTCAATCGATCAATGTGATGGGCCTTCCATTTCCTTTCATTATTTTGCTTTTTTTATCGTGAAAGAGACTGCCATTATTAACGATCGTTCTTTCAATAATTTTGGGGTGTTTTATCCCTTCATTTTTTGTTTCTCATTTTATTACGCCTTGCAGATTGAAAATGACAGTTGCGCTAATTCATTTACGCACCACTGTTGCCCGTGCAACTTACGCAATCACTTGACCCGGGCTTTTCTCCTATTTGAAACGAGATAATGAAAAATATGTGAATATTTATCTCTGTCTTCATTGAAGTGTGTATGCCTTTATAATATTTTAATATGAAGGCACAATGCATTCATAATTGCGTCTGTAAGTTCGATTCCAGCGACTGAACCTAGTGATATAATTGTTCCTGTTTTTTGCAGGGACAGATGTCCGATGTGCCGGGCTAAAATCAAGCACTTTGCATCAAAAGCTCAGTTCGAACTTTTTAAGAAACGTCAAAATGAGTTCAAACAATTCCACAAGGAGAGAGAAATGCGAAAGCAATCTAAATCCTCGCGCAGAAACAACAAGTACAATAAATCAAGTCTTGCTGCGAAGCACGATTCTCTTAGACGAAGATGAAGACTTAAACACTCTTGAATGCTGATGTGTCACTGTTGTCGGCTGCAATGGTCCTGGAACAGTACTGGGTACTGGGTCCTGGAACAGTACTGGGTATTTCATCAAAAGTTATTTCACCTGGAGCGCACTTTTCACCACGGCCGTGCTTCGTATTTACTGTTTTTCGGTCTGATTTTGCCATACTTCCTACGAAAAGCTACAGCTCCTGATAAATCTGTCGTAGCAAACATTTGGTCGCTTAAATTCTTCTCAGTACATCCACATTTTTACGCATTTATGCTATAACTACAGCTCCATGAACGCATATAATTCTGGTTCAGCTTCATTACCATATACTGGTCGCAAAATTTCAACCAAATTTAGGGAAACCCTCCTCATCTAGCGATGCGACAACTATCTAATACACCAACTCGGAAGAAAGACAGTGAAAGGTTTCCGAATCCCTTCAATGAATCGATGGTACTCTTCAGTGAAACGCTGGTTGGTTGGAATTACTGGAATTGGCAACATTTTCTGTATGAAAGCTCATCATTTCATTTATTTTTTTTGTGTGGCATGAAGTTCGTGAAAGCAAATAAACTGACTGAAGTTGCTTCGGAACACCTTTTGTAATTGTAAGACAGGAGCTCACGTACTTGTAACACCACTTCCAGTGCATGTTAATAAGGTGCACCTAACCTGACTACCATGGCTGCATATTAGGCGTAGCTAGCGCGACTACTTTCCAATATCGATGGCACGATATTCGAAATAGTACTGTAGAAATGAACTTAAACATGAGTCATGTACTATTTCTGAACTGAATTCATGATGCCCCAAACTTGTGTTGTCCACGATTCAGCACAACGATCGTTTTCACTGCTCTGTGATTCGTGGGTATTATCATTCCAAACGTTAATCTTCCCTGCTTAATTAGTTCACATTTCTTTCTACGATCGTGTTTGCCAGGCAGGGTTCTGTTTCGAAAAACTGCCACGACATTTGATGGGATACAATTTCACGTGCTTTACCAACGATAATGCGTTTGTCATGAGCACAGCTCTTAGGACTAAGCAGGAATAACGAATGGTTGTATCACGATCAGCTCTCGTGAAGAACGTTTCAGCTGCTGAGCATTCGTTAATGAAGCGGATGCGAGCGATCCGTTGTCAGTTTGCTATGGATATAATCGTGTCTATTTTCGTAAATAAAATAACGTTAAAAGCTTTATTAGATATGCTTTGGTATTTCAATACCTTTGCCCACTTTTTAAAGCTCGCTTTATTAATTTTTTCTCATTAATGACGGAAAATTTTTAGTTCAACATCCACAGTAATTGAAAATGTTCAGGGGTCCGAGTACAGCTCTGGCCGCGTCCCAGGTACCTGCACTCGACGCTTCATGTCTCCCGATTTTATTACGAGTTTTACTGCCGCTGTGTTTTCTTTTTAGACCAAGATTGTAAAGGGATAAAGCGTAGTTTAAAATGTGCTCTCGATGGAAGGGACTTATATTATTTTAGCTAATGGTCTCCCTAATTCTTGCTGACGCCATTCTTCACGATTGGTAAATTTTGTTTTATGTGATTGTTGAGTTATGGTTGAATTGTTTTTATCTTAGCAATAAATGGACGACAGTGCTTAATATTACTAGCCTTATTTAGGAGGAAATTTGTAACCACTAAGAGTTGAAATGAATAAATTTGAGGAGAAATACAATTTTTTATTTACAAAATGGCTTTTTATGGTGTAGCTACGCATTTTTCGAATGGTGTGACACGTAATCTGTTTTTTTTACTTTGTTTCAATTCCATTTTCAAAGTGGCGTACCTGTGGAGTGTAGATGAGTTAGAGAAAGTGCGGTACTTCAGTTATGAGGCCTCTTTCAATAAGGCTCATAATTCGTTAAAGAAATAGAGAAAAGCGCAATGCCTTTGTCTGAAACCATTATTCACGTTGAACTTCATTTCTTAATATTTCTGAATCCTTTGTTGTATTTGCTTTGGTAGTAACAGAGGTTAGTTTTCGAATCACGATGGAAGACTCGCTTCCGCCTTGGCGAAATCTATTTTCATTATTATATCCGTAGGATGGCATGACAGATGAATTGAACAAAATAATTAGTCAAAACTCGGTCTATAGTTATTTGAATTTTTTGAGAGCCTAAGGAGTTCTGACCATTGATTGCGCAATACCGAAAGAGGAGATTCATCAATAAATTTGGTAATATTTAAATGAATAAAATGTTTCGAGGATTGAAGTCATTGTTGGAAGCAGTAAGTCAGATTGACAAGAATAGCATCAATAAAATATGTTTACATATATTAGGTAAATTCGTTGGCAACCCCGACGATAGTGAGGTTTTTGAAGTAAAATCTTTCTTACAAGACCCGTTTATATTTAAAAGCTGCACAAATAGTACCCTCTGTAACGAAAAATGTTCAACTTTTTTAATTAAAGCACACATTTTCCTAAGCCTGTCGGCTTCCATTGAACGCAATTCACGTTGGTATTCAGGATACAACTGAATGCCTATACAACGAACGGAAATCAGTTTACTTAATTAATGCCTCGTGAGTGTATTCTATGAATAGATGTTTAGATATGTAGTTCTGATTTGAAGCTTATAGACTAAAAGTTCAGTTTCTGTTTGTCATTATTTTATACCAGTCTTCAAAATTCCACATTTGTTTCTTTGTTAGATTTATAGGTAATTTTCAGTGACAGGAAAATCAAGCGGCTCAGCGTGGAGTTTTAGCAGCCGTGAAGGATCGCACGAGGTGGAGCTTGCTTTGAGGCTCGTCCGATGGAGCTTCGTTCGACTGCTCGAAATTTTGTTTTTTTTATTGCAAAACGTCTTTTGATGGGTACTTGATGCGATATTAAAATTTGACAACTGTACCTGTAAAGCTAACAGCTTTGGGTGACGAAATATATATATTTTGATTGAGGTACATATGATTTACACGCAAAAGATACATTATTATAAGCAAATACGACAAAAAAATAGTCAATCTAAATATAAGAATAGTTTTTCGATAGAAACTATTCATATATGAATAGTTTCTTGCCCGCATTAATGAGCATTGAAAGGACTAGGGTAACCCGGGCCAAAAAGACATATATATTTTTCTCCTCATAACTCGGAAACCAATGTATTTAATTTAATCAAAATGTGCATTTGATTCAACCACAAGAGATTGAATCTTTAGCATGAACAAAGTTTTCATCATCACAATAGTTCCTCAATCTTTCTTTTTCGTAATCTCTCTCTCGATAACTTTTTCCCCAGAATCAAACCAAGTTATTAGAGGCACCAGGGTGAAATGTGATAAGCTGGGGTAAAAAAAAGAACCTTTATTAATTCTAACACGTTTTACTGTTGGGTTTTTAATTCCTTACAACTTACGGCGTGGTGAGGGATGTGTGGAATGTATGGTTCAAGCTTCCTTTTCCAAGGGAAGTACTCCCTGGTCTACAAACACATAAGATGAAATACTCCAAACGTTTAGTCTACAAAACTCATAACAGAAAATACCACAAACATTCAGTCTACAAATCACATAACGTAAAATGCCACAAACATTCAGTCTACAAATCACATAACGTAAAATGCCACAAACATCCAGTCTACAAATTACATAACGTAAAATGCCACAAACATCCTGGCGACAAAAAATGAAAGACCACGCACACTTAGTCGGAGTCCCAATTCTGAGAATTCCAAGTACAGTTTTTGCACCAATGTGAGGCCCAGCTTCTGAGACCCAGTCTCTGCATGATGCACAGGCGACCCATTGTTCCCCTGGCCTGCTGTCACCGTACGGTTCAAGGCAGAACCAGCGAATAAAGAATAATAACGATCATTGTAATGTTGTTGGTCTCATTGGGATTGTTATTGTCATTTTTTTTATTCACGCTCGACAATAATTCGCTTCACGAAAAAGCTTTGCTTATTTAATACCCGTGCAAATGTTGACATAACATTCTGTTAAATCTAGCCAACGAAAGGCTTGCAATTGCTATGGTATTTATGGACAAACAAATACCAAGCACTGACAGTCACCGCTTTTTAGAACGAAAAACTTCTTTAAATTTGTAAAATAACAAACATTCTACATTGCATTTTTTTTGTACTGCTGAGGCTCAAATTCCTTATTTTCCCCTGAAGGGAATGGCACCACTTGTAAATACGCGATTGAGTTGGACACAAAAGAGTGAAAGCCTTTGACTTGAAGACATACAAATGAGTCTACTATGTTCAAGAAAATTTTCAAAAAGTGATTTTTGTTTTTAAGGTAATTCCTTCTAAGTTTTAGGGTAGTTCAAATTCGACTGGACTGTTGTTTGAAATTGACTTACGTACTGGGTCCCAGTTCTTAACTAGGCATGGTCACTGGTGTTAGCCAGGCATAGCATTGACTCATACGAGTCTGAACTTATTTTGCGAGTGCTCCTGAAAGCGTTCTGATCTAGAATTGAGAATGATCCTATTAGCAGCTTGAAAAAAACTGCTACACTATATTTTAGATTCTAGGCGAGTGGACTTGTCAACCAGATGTCGCAGTTATTCGCTTCAGATTCAGAGTGGTATGAAAACATCGTAGCACAAACAAGGTATCTATACTCGCTAAATTTAACTAACGCTGGGGCACATGTGAACAAAATGACAATGTTGTCCGATTTGTTCAGATTTTATAGATATCATACTGCGGACAGTGTTACCCTTACCGCACTTCGTGTTCTTGATGAGTTACTGCAACACTTCGTTTCAGTGGTTGGAAACGTTGAAGAGGTGTGGTTCAATGCGTATCCGTGGCAAATTTCTGTCATAGAGCTACGCTTAATCCTCTATGGCGCTAGCAGGCTTCTTCGATTCAAAAGTTCGCGACTGGATTTCAGAGAAACGGATGAAGAACTTGTTCGTCCACTTACTTTACTAGAGCTTCGATTGAGAGGCTTGGTGAGGTTGTATGCAGCATTGTCGGCAAACAAACGCATGACTGCACTATTACCGAGTTTTCAAATTAGAAATGAGCTATGTTTGTCCCTATATCGCATTGTCGAAAACTTCTACTTGGTGCATTTCTTCATGGGAAGCTACAAGAGGAGGATCTACTCTAAAATGTCCAACATAAATGACCTTGAACAAGTCCTGCCGAAGACTGAACAGGGGGAACCGGAAGATTGTTCGATCTGTCTGATCAAGAGCCTAACTCGCGACGTCGACGTCACCATCATGGATGCCTGCGATCACGTCTTATGTTCGTCGTGCGCGTGGCAGTGGTTCAGCAGAAAGTAAGGCTCAACCCTGTTTCGACCGAATTATTTTTGCAACAAGGCTGCATTTAGCTTGCGTGTATTACTTGTAACAGCCTTATGTGCACGTGTAAGTTGAGCTTTTTGCGAAAAAAGTAGCATCCTTATAAAGCGGAACCGTATGGTCCATTTGATCGATAAAGGTTAAGTATTTGACTGGGCTTTCGCTGACATTTATTCTGGGTTGTTTTATTTACTCCGGCTTAATTTTTATCTTATGTTTATCTCTGGTAAATTTATTGAATCATACTGAAATCAAACGTAAATATTATTCTCCCCTCGATTCATTTTCAGATAATTACTCTAACCTAAGTATGCTAGACAGCGAGCTCTACTTATTCTACAACATTGATTTTAGTCTCATAGGTTAGAAATTTTCGTCTGGATCAAATATCTGCTTTCGATCCGTTTTGGAGCATAAAAAAAGTGATAAAAAACGTATCTAAATACTGTCATACAAATACGACAGTTCAAACAAACTCTATCGAAGTTAAGACCACATTTTCCTAACATATCGACACACACGCATGCAAGTTACGTTATGTTAAATAAACTAACTTAACCTAACGCCGCGTAACCTTAAAAAAAGTACAAGGCAGCAGAAGATTCATAAGAAAAGTGAAGGACTATGTGAACCACAGGCTGTCCAGCATAAACTAATTTTTAACCTTTTTTCCTTGTCCTCAACCAGTTTTAAATGTTTCAGCCCCTATGAAATAAGTTTTATTCAGTGAGACTAAAATCAAGGCTGTAGGACAAGAGCGACGGTCTGTAAAGTACGCCTGAATATGTTAAATAATAGCCTCGCTTTTACTCTACTCTGTGTAGAGCTACGTGACATGTTTTTGTAAGACCCAAATTATACAATTCTTGAAACGCTAACCTACTCTTTGTGCCACTGATTGTATATTGAGTGCTAAACTATCATGTCAAGTTTCTGTGGAATTATTTTCTCTGTTCTAATGTTGTTGGGAGCAAGGTGCATAGATAAAGAAATTACGTACTTTAGCTAGATATCATGAACTGTCATTCATCATTTGATTACGTGAGCTTATGTTATCTTCATTCGTGTCCAACGTCTGAGTTATAAGTCGCATTATCCAACAATGTCGGCGACCACATTGTACACGCCATAACGTCAACATCTTATCATTACCACCGAAAATGCCACAATAAATGTCATTCATAATGCCAATACCCTGCAATTACTGCCGACGATTCAAAAGTAGAGTTGTTCGTTTTACATTTGTCCAAAAAATCTAATTCCTCTTTTACTTTGTAGGTATCATTGATGATACGTTTGAAATTATGTGTGGTCGTACCTCCAACACTAATCAATAGTGTTTGCTAAATCATGTTTATGTAATGATTGATACAATCTAAATAATTAGCTTGAAATGATTGTATGTATTATAGGCTTATAAAAAGTTACGAAATTAGTTAAATGTGCTCCAATGTGAAGAGACCTCGCCATTATGACCCTTTATGTTTTTTTCTTCCCTCTAGCCGGCACAATTTTATTACTGCAACAAATTTCGAATGAAAAGCAACAGTTACAATATTGAAACATACACCGCTCGTTTTACCAAAGAATGCGGCAGAGAACTATCGAAAACTCAAAAATTCTCCCTCGGTTATTTAATTCTAGCCTATCTAGGAGAACACTGAATTTAGATTTGATGCTCTAATATTTCTTTTTACCGTACTGTAACCAACACAGAGTTATACATCTTATTTTTGAAGAAGAACGTGGTGAAACGCAACCGGAGTTCAGTATCTAAAGTCTCAAAGGTGGTGGAGAGCGGAGTAAATGGAGATCTTTAACTCCACGCGGCTGCGTCCCCTAAGTTGACGATGGAAAATTACAGTGCTGGGTGCAATTTTTCATGGCCGGAAATCTACAGCTTCCAGTCAGAAATCAGGCTGGGAAATGTTCGCTTTTCTAGGTGTTCTCCATTGACCTCGAACCATAGCTAACAACCTTCATTCTGGTCTGTTAGGTTAGGTTGCGCTTTTTAGATTTTTGTGCAGTATAGTACTAAGTGGTATGGAATTAAGTCTTCGTTTTTTAGCAGTTTATTGCCTTAAAACAGAAGTGCAAAAAGTGCACCTATTTTGCACCCAGAAGAATAAATTATTTCCGACAGAAAAAATCTACGAATCTAATGTCGTCATATATCGAATAATGTACGTAAATGCCTAGCTTAAGTCAACTTTCGTATCTGTGATACCGGGCAATGTTAGATTTGTCACGGCTTGCCACGTATTTTAATGAATCAAACGAACTAAATAAAAGAAGATAAAAATGAATCTAACAAACTTAAATATCCATAAAAAGAATTAAAAAATAACTAAAAATGAGGGGGAAAGACTAATAAATAAAATGCCCTATTGTCCCTCTACTCCCCCAACCCTCCTCCCACACTTAAATGGTAGGAGCTTAATAATACAGCAAGAATCTAGACCTACTTGCACTTGTTCTTAATGGACACGTTACCGACTCACTGGGCCGCCTCTTACGTGCCAACCCACCAGTACTGGGTGATGGTTTGAGTGTGTGTGCCAACACTCATTTTATTTGCGATCACAGAAAACCCTGATTTTTGAATTATGAAAATATCTAACGACCACTAGTCTATGCAGAGTACAGAGAGAGAGATATATACATGGTGAGAGGGTATCAAACTTGAAAACACAACAATGCAACCGGATTCAAATTCGGCAGAGCAACCTAACTAAAAGCATTCATCTGTAGGCAACTTGTGAACACGTCATCGAGTGAATTACCTTTTTCTGTCATTGTTCAGTGACCGAGAGAATGAAGCGTTTTTTATTTACTTTGTGTGGAAGTGAGTTCAGAGAGGTCAAAATCGGTATAGCTAATGATTTTCGTATATTTCTTGCAGGCAGAACTGTCCAATATGTCGGGTTGAAATTACACACACTTCTTCAAGAGCTCAGTTCGAGAATTTCAAAAATCAGGAAATGAAATTCCTGAACTACTTCGGCCAACAGCGTAGGGATGGGAACAGCCGCAGACCGGGTCCTGCGCCCGCTAAAAGAAGGAGAATCGATTGAGTTAACTCTCGATAATCCATTGTATCTTCACTTATATAAAGTTAGTCATTAAACTTTCCTTCAGTGCCGTTATCCTTGCTTAAATGGCTCGCTTGCGTGAAGAACTGTAGCGATAATTGCTTTGAAATACCATCTCTTTCATGGACCTAAAGCTCCCTTACGAACCTTTGTTAAAGCTAGTGTAGCCAGTCTTGATCTAGTTTGCTGCGTCTGTTCTGTCTATATCTGCTGTGTGTGTCTGTTGCATTTACATCAACATCATCGTAGAAACTTCAAAATTGTACAGACTCGGTGGATGCAAGAAGGACCTCGGTGAAAAATTAGCACAAGATCGGCAAAAATATGGAACCCGAGCACGAGGCCGTCCGTGGATTTGACGCAATAATTTCCGGTGAAAATTAAAGCGGTCCAATTAAAGCGGTCCAATTAAAGCGGTCCAATTAAAGCGGTCCATCGCTTTCATTCCGTGCTGCAGAGATGCCGCGGGTCCTCACTTGCGCATGTGCAGTGAACTGGAATTTTTTTAATGTACGTTTTATCACTATACTTCCTAGCTCAGCCGGGCGTTTGAAACGTGTCGTTTGGGGTTATAAGATTAACCACAAGTTGTGCAGCAAAGCATGACCTGGAAACTCGAAAGTGTGCGTAGAAGCGAATTATATTTTTACAGTTTGGTGCTCTGCTATGCCCTTGTTTTAATGGTGTCAACCGAAATATTTTTTATAGCGCACCCCCTGGGGGGGTATAGGATAGGCAGTAGGATTAGATTGGTTAGGTTTGTCTATCCTGGGCTATGGGGACTGGCGACCCCCAGGGAAGCACTATTAGGTTACCTCAGTTATAGAAAAGCCTTTGGGACTTCTATCATTCGTGCCCACTTTGCTTTTTCTTCAGTTTTCGCACTCTCTTTGCTATCTCTTCTTTGTTTTTCTTCCTCTTCTTTCTTAACTTGCTTTTTCTATGCTCAGAGAATCCAATGTGGGAATACACCTGGGCTTAGACTCCACGTTTTTTAGTCCATATTAGATTAGCTCTTCTTCTTTTTGTTTTTTATATATTCTAATCTTCAGTAACGCAGAAGCGGCCTACGCAGTTTGAGATGATTTTAGGTAAAGACAAGTTCCTATCGGAAAATTTTTCTTTTTACCTTCCCTGTCCATTTCATTAATTCAGTGTTTTGTAAATCATTGGTTTTCTTTATTAACTGTTTTTTCCTTTTGTGGGGATCAGTAATTGTCTCAAGAACGCAGATGTACTTCCTAAAGACACAACCGTCGTATAAGATCCACTAGTTAGAGCGTACTTTTGCGTAGCTTTATTTTTTTCTTAACGTCACACGTTACCCAACGTAGGGAAACCTGTTGTACCTTGGACCCTACGTACCTCAGACCTGGTGTTGAATTTAGCCTCTTGGTAGGCTTTTTTCAAGAGTTATTGCTAGTAGTTCTGATATCATGGTAGATCTGAGGTCTGCCACTTAAGGCCGGTCTCAAAAATACGAGTAGTCGTTTCCTGAAGAACCTGTAGAGAAGACTAAAATCAGCACAAGGTCCGAGGGGCAGAGTTTCCTAGGTACAACAGGTTCCCTTGGCAGTCTTCACCTTTGAGGAGGCCTCCGGTCGTGTGAATATACATGCAAGTATCATACCTCCCCCATGAATGATTTTTGTAGTGTCAATACCAATCATTTGTCCTCTGGGGATGCTTCGAGCTAACTCTGCACAAACATTGTGCTAAAAATGAGTTAAATCAATTCGATAAGCGTTATGTTAACACTCATAAGTTTTCAGTCATGTTTTTTCTCTAAAGACTTCATTTTTCTTTATTGCGTTGTTTTAGCTTTTCGTACACGAACTTTGGTGAATTGGTGTAGTTGATGAATATCCATACTGTTTAGTTAATGTTCCATCTAACGTCGTGACAATTGAAAACGTATCCTCCTGATTAAATCTCGATGCTTACGTAGCGTATTTCCGTGCCCAACTGCTTTTTAAGTATTTAAAATTGTTCCAAGACTTGTTCTTTTTTTTCCTTTTCATCTTCAAAATGTCGTTTCTAAGCGGTTCATGTGCAGAACACACCTCGTTCTTAGATTCCCCATTCTCTATAACCTATGCTAAATGGTCCCTATTCTTGGCTCTGTGAAGCATAATTTACGTGGATAAAGAGCTTTATACTAACACGCGAGCTTAATCTGACGAAAATTAATTCATGTTTACTGTTCTAGAGTACAGAGAAGTAAGTCTGATTACCTGATATGATGAAATGATCCGTGATCCGTCATTACTATCCAGACCCTTGTCATGTTATTTAAGGTTTGTTGATAAAAAATTTGTAAAACTCCACCGTGAACGGAACTGACGTTCGTGTTAAATCTGTTTTACTAGCTTTTATACTATTTTTGATGGGTTGATGCATCTTTACGGTGCCCGGACATTTTACGAGTACATGAGTTTTTTTGTTTTTCAACTAAATAAGTAACGATGACCACTAACTATCCCCTGAAAAAACACCCTGCAAATGCAGAACTGAGCGAATAAATTAAGTGCAACCACGGGTTCAGACTTGGGCCGTCCTCGATATATGTCCTATTTGTTCCGTGCACCAAATGACTGCGTTCCTAATTTGGATTACCTGAAGCTAATAACTTTGTACAACAATCCCCCTCAGGGGGCATAGGATAGACTATAGGCAATAGAGGTAGGTTAGTTAGGTTTGTCTATCCTATGTTATGGGGACTAGCGCCCCCAGGGGAGCACCGCTAGACTACCTCAGCATTAGATAGGCCTTCGGGAATTCTATCTTTCGTACCCACTTTGCTTCTTTCCGTTTTCATTCTTTCTTCGCTATTTCTTATTTGTTTTTTCTTCTTCTTCCTTCTTAACTTGCTGTTTCTATGCACAGGGGATCTTGTGTGGGAACACACCCTGTGCATAGATTCCCCGTTCTCCTAAGGCCATACTAAATGGTCCCTACTCTTTCGGTGCGAGATAGTCTTGAGTTGCTGAAGCCCTGCTTTCACTACTACTACTACTACTCATACTCATTGTACAACAATCAAATCGTGCGTAAAACAAGTACTACATACTGTGTTCGGAGGGCTACCTAGAGTAAGATACATCAGAGTAGGATACGTAGGATACGATGAAACGTATCTTATAACACCTCATCACGATCCTGAGAGGGAGCACTTGGCTTCCCGCCTCTTCGAAAAATATTATCTTGATAAGGCGCCATGACAACAAACGCATTAAAAGAAAGAGTTCATTTTCACAGGAAAGAACTACTCGAAGTCTAACATTTCAGGGTAGGTAATGCTTGTGGCGCCACTGCATAGCTTTCTCAATCATTATATAGTATGTGTATTATCTGTTCTTTGAAACTCGTTCATCTCGTGCAATTCATTTTTATCTATTTCATGGGTATCTTCATCACATATTGCTCGTAAATCCTGGTCACGCGTCTCTTAATTAATTCTTGTTCAGTGGCAGAACATACAGCGGAATTTTCTTGTTGCCATCACGTTTTCAGACAACGCCACGCTGCATGTGGGAGTTAAGTGATTTTCATTGGCACTTGCATTGAAATAGACTAGGGCTCATTGCTTTAGATTTTTTGCTCTTTTCAATTCATTATGTTTATTTTCTCGATCTGAAAGTTTTAGATTACTCTAATTCATGGAGGATAAGTCTTGTATTGGAAAGTTCCCTTATAATTTTAGATCTGTTAACTGTGGTATCAGTAACCGAGCTAGCCAAATATTGGGTTAAGATCACGTCTTCTTTTTTCTGTGCATTTCGCAATATTTTCAGTAAAAATAAAGAATATTAACAAGCTTCTTCTTGACTTCGGTCGAGAGCGCTTTCAATGTAGATGAATCGACAGGAATGAGTATTTTCTAATCATATCTGTTACATTACCATTCTCCAAGGTTCCGCAGGAAAACTAGTTTTTCTTAGTCTTGATCGAAGAGAAATTTTGCAAGATATATGCAATGATGAAACTCAATCTGACCATGTACGTTATATAATATTACCAAAAGACTCTCGCATTGTACCTTTCTGTAAGTTTTGGTATGTTTAACAATTTTTCTTCTTTTTGATGTAAGGGAAGGCTTTCTTGATACATAAACGGAACGTCGATACCCAAATTTTAGCAAATTAGGCAGAACATCACCAGAAGAGCTGTGTTTTTTTTGAGAAGCGTGCAACGCACAGTATTTACTTATTTACTTGGAGTTACTTGGAGATGCTTGGGCTTACATGCCCGGGCCACACTGGGGTGCCGTCGCTTTGTGTGCATGATGTGCCTTCGCATATCCACGAGCTGTTGAATGAGGCCGTTTCCCTCTGCCGTTTGATGATAAGGAGGCAAGGGAGACCTATCAGGGATAGTTTGTAGAAAGTTATCCAGCCTCGTCTTCATGGGTTGCACAGAGAAACACAGGAGGGACGGTCTTAATAGTTTATTTGGTAAGCAAGTTGTTGAAGACAAGTGACAAGCTTTATAGTGGAGGACAGCTGCACAGGCACGACTTGACTATGTATGGACTGCTACGGAACTAAGAACAATGACTCAACAACAAGACGCATTGATCCGTACTCAAAATAATTAAGGATGCCCTCAACACCGTTTTTTATGAAAGACAGATAATACATATTAGAAGACGGCAAGTTCAGGGAGGACAAAAGAAACATTCAGGGTGCACTATAGTACTCAACACTATGATATTCAACACGTCTTGAAGACGTCCAGGAAACCATCGAACTCTCTCAGATCTTTTGGCAGAGAATTGAAGAGTCTAGGTCCCATTACTGGGAAAGACTGTTCATGTCTAGTTCGAACGCTGCCAGACACCCTCGCATTGAACGTCGGCACAACACACATCTTGCCGAAACGAATGTGCTGGGGTTGCATACAGAGAACAGCCAAAGAGGATCTTTTACTTTTCAAACAATCGGTAAACAGAAGTATGGACTTTTCAGTAAAAGTGCTATCCTGAAATAGAGCCTCCTGGTAAGAGCATTTCATACTTTCGTTTATCCATTAGTATGTCTTACAGATCAGTCACGCCACAAACTTGTAGCAGGATTTCTACGAGTATGTATCTAGTTATTCCTTTACTATGGTTTTTAAACATCCAAAGTATTTATTTATACACGTTGGAGCATGTATATTTGTTTTATGAGTTTTCAGACGTCTCTGTAATCATCTGTACTAAGACAGGCCAAAGTTCGACTCCAGTTGCCAGTTCTAAAAACGAGATGCCAAGCACTGATCCAACTGGATAATTTTCCCGACTTAAGTCTTTATGTCTCCGTACATAAGATTTCCTTTGAATGTGTAGTATTTTTAGAACTATTTTTGATCGATAATCGTGAAATTCTGAGTCCGTACAATGCCTTGCGCTAAGGGACGATGGAGTATTAGCCTGTGCCAGTACGACTCGCAAGTACACAAGTAACACAACCCCAGCCATTACTTGCATTCAACGCTAGAAGAGCGGGTAGGTCGCTATGACTCATTTGTCCAAGGGATGAATTCTTATATCGTTAGTTGAGTGGTATCAATGAACTAGACTTACTAGAGGGAATAAAGTAGTCTAAGCAGTTTAGAATCAACTGAATCGAAGCGGATTATAATGATTTGAAACTTCGAAACATCATTCCGACTCGTATGTTTTTTTAGTGTTGCGCTTGCGAGAATCAGATTCTAAACTTGTGAACTCGGTAACTAGAGAAGCTTCATGCAGAAAATAATGTAACATATTATTGATCTTCGTTGTCTTTTGAATATTTATTCTGATTTATGAGAAAATAAACGAAATGTAAGTAACTGATTTAACTTGTCTTTATTCGCGTGTCTAACATTCTGTAGCTGATTTAGCCGAAATTTAAATGGGCAGTGTATGGGAAGGAGTTCCAAGCTTACAGTAGCAGTAAGGTATTACAAAAATATTGAAAATGCCAACAATGAAGTTATAATAAATTCATAGTTGTGTTGACTGATTTTGAATGACTATATTACTCGCATCGTCTTGGCAGTAGGTTTATGTAAACGTATATATTTTATATGAAATATTAATTCTATCAGAGATTCAAGTGTCTAGTATTTCAGGCTGTCAGATAGCATTGATCCTAATTTAGGAAGAAGAAATATCTCAGACTCTTTACGTTCACCAGCGGAGAGAATCAAATGCATTTTATTATTATTATTGGTATCAACCTATAAGGGACCATCATAAACGCAAACTCCGTACGAACACGACATAACATTAAAACTACTATCAGACCTACGAACACTTTAAGAAAGTTGTCATATAACAGTAAGTAAGAGAGTATAATCTCTGAGAGTATAACAATGCTGCCTATTAGATAATTGTTAAAACTATAATGCATTGTGTATCAGGGAGACACGTTGGTAAGTTTTGGAACGGACTATGGAGCATGACAATAATATTAGATGAAATATATACATGTCTTTAGTTAATGATCATTTCAAAGCACCTAACTATTAAATGTCAATTAATTCTTCAAAATTTCTATGTCACAAATCCAATGTTTAATCTGGAAGGCTTTTAGAAGCATTTCATTCGCATCGTAACCCATATTTAATAAACAGGCATGTTTCATTTTCCGAAGCTTACTGCTATGTCCTGCGTTGGTATAAATGATAAACGTCGTCTTTTAATATATGTTCAGGGATCAATGAAATGACTATACAGGGTGTCCCAAAAAAAAACGATATCCGATTTTCAAGGGCTGTAATTATGGAACCATTAAACTTACAAAGAATTAGAAAGTTATTTATTATTTCTTAAGATTTGGTCTATCTCTGTACAAAATTTTAGACAAATTGATTTAACCACTTTCTTTAAGCAGTATTTTTAGTGACCGATACTAAAAACCTGTTTACTCACTTTTGTTCAACTTTGAATTTTATTATATTAAAACCCTGTTTTTAACAATTTTCAACCGCTTATTGAATAGAAAATGCTACTGAAATAAACAATCGAAATATTCTTTGTATTGTTCGTTTCCTTCGGTGTGTCCTCCGTTCCTCTCAACGCACGGTTGCAATCGCTTCCTCATTCCCGCCATCACTCGTTTAATGGGAGCATCATTTTGTTGAATTCTGTTGAATCTACTAAATACTAAATTTACCTTCTGTTGAATGTAGGGTCTTTATTCATTTTTGTCCGTTCTGAGAAAGTTACGAGGCTCCATTTGCAACTAATTTGATGTCTCTAGGAGTAATAGATGCTAAGTGAAGAGGATTTCAAAATTGGGGGGTTACAATTCCCCCTTACCTAGGATGAAAGGAAAACAAAAGTCATAATACGCTTCAGATAGGTCTTTCGATGAGCTTTAATTTGAGACCAATTTGAGACGTCTAAATCTATTAGGTCAAAAATATGGCGTACGACAAAAATGGGTGTCATACACGTGAAAGGGACCGCCCCCCATACGTGTTAGGAGGGCATGCGAGGAACTTTTTTCGTACGTATACGTATAGTAAAAGTTATTAGGCTTCATTTGCAACCAATTTGAGGTATTTTAGTGGAATTGGGGAGAAATGAGAGGGAAAAGAAATTATTTTCTTTGATCTAAGTTTTTTCTAGGCATTTTAATTCCGGTGTCCTAAGTCAGTACCAAGTCGTGGTGGGTGTTGGTGTCGCAAAACGGTACTCCGATTCTGAATGGGCTTTTATATAGAATATTCATTTCAGGCTTGTATCATTAAGCTTTAAACAAAGTAATTGCTACATCTGAAAGAAATAATTGGTTTTTAATTATATTAGTTAGTAAAATATGATATTAAAGGCTTAAGTTGTCGAATCATGTATTCAATGTTTAGTTACATTGTAGAAATGGTATTGAGTTAAATACCATACTAATAAAAATAGTGTAAAGTTTATAATTTTACTTACTGCATGTGTAAAACAGATTAATCCGCTTAAGATTCAATTTTCCGTACTTTTTCTTGTTGAGTGTTTGTGGTTTTCCGCTTCACTAGAAAATTTCACGTGTTACAACTTGACGTGTTTGCTAGACAGGATATGTTTGCCTGAAGCAGAAGTATCTGTGATCAGAGTTGTTCGTGACTGAGTTGTAGACATTGTTTGAATTTGTGTCCTAATCGGGCACTGTTAATTGATTTTTTGCGTTTTCTTTCAATAGATTAGATAATGATGTGCAAATTTTTAGAGCAAGTGTGTTGTGTTTCAGCAGGAAAAGTTGGTATTTCGATTTGATATTGGCTGATTGGGGCTAAATGACTGGAAGTAAAGGGAAGAACAAGAGTAGGTATACAGGGAGTCTGAGAGATTGAGTGTATAGTATCATGTGAAATGTGGGTGCAAATGAAGTTTTACAAGGACTTAGCAGCAAAAAGTTAGACATGTATGGGTTTGCTTTTGAATGCTAAAGGAGGTTCAGGGAGGCAGGAAAAGTGAAAAATAAAAGACTGCTTTCTGAAGTTGTGACTCTAAAGAGTAATTTGAGAGTGTCTGAAAGGTAAAAGAAGAAATGAATGAGGATAAAAAGGAAGTGTGAGACAGAGGGAGACGAATGCAAAAGAATATGGTATTTGACATGTTAGAAATACAAATATGATGAGATACTGATAGCATGGTGAAGTGTGTGAGTAGGCATGTTAGACTGTCTGGAAGCACTGAATACACAAAATTGAAAGAAAAAGAATTAAAAAAGCCATGTGCACATAGTGTCATAGTGAGAAATTGAATGATTTCATGAATAGAAGTAACATATTAGTGCAAGAAGGTGAACATGATGGAATGTACTTGGGAGAAGAGGAGGAATTGTAGATACTAGTCTGTTTAGCAGACCTGCTTGTGGTAAGGAGTATGAACTGTAAAAGTGTGCACAAGAAAAGGAAATAGATCTATATGTCAAAATTTTTAAGTATGAAAGTCGAGTGCATATGAAAATGTAAAGTAGGATCCAACTTCCTGAATACAAATATTTATTTCAGACTAATTGCTGTTTTGAGAGATTGATTTTACTTTTATAAGAATGTAAAATATAGCTTTTATGAAAGTTTATTAACTAGATTAGGTTTATATGCAGTTTGATTATCTCTGATAGTCAGAGTCTATCAGATTGTGGGTAGCCCAGATCATCCTGGTCTGTCAGACCATAAAAATTATAGAACAATAAAATGAGTGTCAGACTATATGAATGATTATTGATGAAATGTGATATGAATAATGAAAGCACAGAAAATTAATTCTCAGAAAAGAGTAAAAATATGCATTGGTATTATTTTTGTCACTGTGATTTACTGCATAAAGCATTCTATTTATTGTATAGCCATGATTTTAGTCTCATGGGATAGATCTGTTTTTCTAAATGGCAGAAACATATTTTCAAAAGTTTATGAAGCATGCAAAATATTAGAATTATTTTGTTTAATGTTTACTTTAAGCTGATATCTTGTACTGAGAATTCTATTCACTGTTCATGCTTCATGTTAGGAAAAAGTTTCCATCAATAAAAAATATTTTTTTGAGAAGCAGAAATTATTTTTTGAAATGTTTCTAAGATTTAACAAGTGTATGAAACAATATTTGAAGCATTTGCACACAAAGATAACGTAGTCATGCAGAGTTTACAAAAATTAGGAGTCTAAGGACCATATTATTACAAGGTCTACCAATCAGGATTTGACAGTCCTTTATATCAAATTATCAAAACAAACCTATCTTGACCACCAACATAATGTAATTCACTAATTAGGAGGAAGTGTCAGGGCAAAAGACATCCTGTACAGTATAAACTCATTTTTATCTGTTGCCATCTAATTAAACTTTCAAAAGTTAATTTCTGCAATCTAGAAAGAAAAAAAATCTTATTTAATGATTGTAAAATGAAGGCTATATGATGAAAAGAACACTCTATGCAGGATGTCAACTTAATGTAGATATTAACCTTAATTTGTTAATGATACAAACATTATGATGCAAAGTTTATAGAGTTCAAGTTTAGTTTTTACTAGCAATAACTACTGTTGTGTCTAATTGCTTAAAAGTGAACTAAATATACCTAACTTAACCAGTGAAATGTGTGAAGGAGCAGAAAGACACCAAGAAAAAAGGGCCAGTTGTACTATATAAACTGATTTTAACCATTTTCCCTTGTCATAAACTTCCCTTGTCATAAACTTGAACTTTGCTACTCAAGAAAATTTTATCATGCTGCAGATATTACTAAAAGTAGTAGTGATTATTCATGTTGAGGATTATGTTGCATGGTAGCAGCTAATTGAAAATTCAGAATGCCAAATTGATATTGTAATGCTTGTGTATTTTTTTATTTTTTGATCCATATTTACTATGAAAATTTCCTATCTACAGATTAACTTAAAATTTGTTCATCTGCTTAAAGATGGCTGCTAGCGTAATAAGTGGAAGTACGGTAAGTACAATCCTATCCAAAATTTAAATTTCATCAAGTGCTGTAAAGTTTCATGGCAGTGAAATGCAAATGATGTAAATGCATTCATAACTTGAAATTTTTATATGAAAACATGTTTTTAATGTGAAATTCTTTCGTGCTTCTTTTTACACTTTCATATTTCAATGCTTCATCTCATAATTATTATCAAGAAAGGGCATCGTTTTCTGTTTTTGAGCATGTTTTTGATAAGATCTGACTTTCTATGGAGTAAATTCTGCAGGAACATCAACGCAAATAGGAAGCATTCAGACACACAAAAGTTAAGGAGCAGATTGCAATAATATTAAACATTTGTTATTAGCTTTACTCTGACCTAAATTAATTCATACCATCCCTGCACTGTTCCTTTGGTATAGATAGTTCATGTGTTGAAACGGTGTAGAGTCACATGTATGAGTAGGCTTATTGGCATGTTGGTACCAAAATAATTGAAATATAGGTATCTACTAATTAAGAGCTAATTCATTGGATCAATGTTTAATGTTAGATGTAGAAAGTAGAAATAAAATATTGTACATTAATTATAGATAGATATGATAATACTGCATAATTTCTAAATTCATTTAACCTTTGTCATCTTTATTTCTTCAATCACTGTTATCATACCATATCCATAAGAAAACTGTGTAGTATTTTGTTTTGAAGTCCAACTTCAGTTCATATAGCATCAGCATAAGTGCCTGCCTAGTGACAATGTAGCAGAGGCTGTGTAACATAGCTGTAGTGAATAACTTTTGTGCATGGCATTATTTACAGCACCAAATTCAGTGAAATGGCATTAATGCAATGTTATGATTAATTAGATTATTAGTTAATTTAAAGCTCCCTTGTAAAGCAAAAACATGGCTGAAAATAGCAGAAAGGTGCGTATAGCAGGCATTTCTCAAGTTTATGAAAACTTTGTAAACCAATTTTGCATTTATTCTTTAGCTAACAAATATTTTGCTATTACATACATTGTGAACTATTTTTTTGTATTAGTTATCAGGTAAAAAATGCATTAATTATGGTAAATGAAAATGATAGCTATAATGGAAGCTCATCTGCATGTTTTTTTTATTAGGTACTATTTTGCATGAAATTCCTACTTCAAATTATATTATGATACAGTTTTAACAGTATTTAGTACATCAATACTGAATGCTATTACTTTCTTATATAATTTAAAAATTTGCCTGTTCCTTTGACAAAATATTTGGTGTGCCAGATGACTAGTCATCCTCTTCTTCTAGTGTTGTGAATGGTTTTTGGACAAGCATCAGTTACCACAAATAATAATTTTGGATGCTAAAGTCATTTGCAATAAAATGCCATTGTTCAAGCTTAAGTTACGGAGACAGAGACAATTTGTAATGATAATGCTCTGTTGCTTAAAAAAGCATCAGATTAGGTAAATAAAATCAGGAATCATAAGAAGAGAAATTAGTTCAGCATAATGTTATATGTGCTTAAAAAACTCAATGGATGTGACACTTCATTGACTGTAGATAATGATATACGAGTCTCAATACCATGACCTCTTGTACCTTGCTTGGGTTACAGTCTAGACCCACTTGTAAAGCAGGAATTTATATGAAGTAGAAATTGAATTTTTTATATAGTAATCTAAAGTATGTTACTGTACAGTATTATGATGCTGAATTTTTATCTTATTCATTTCAAGTAGTGATTTAAATATTAATCAACATTGGCAGGAATGAGTGCTTTTATGGGGATCAGCATCAGCACACAATAAAAGTTACTGATGGTGGTGCCTGTTGCTTCTATTTGTGAAGTATACTATGTTACAAAGAATAAAAACAATATTGATTTTGTATTAGCATGTACAGAAGTTGAAGCATATTATCCCATTTGTAAATACATGGAGGGATGTAGGTTTGGGGTGAATTTGACAGTACTTAAAATTCTTTTTTTGATTGCTTGGAGGTATGTACTTTTACTATGTGTCATTCAGTAGCTTGTTTATAGTTCATTGATATCTGTGATGGCAGCAAAAATGGACATCTGGGAAACATCTGAAAATTGACAGAAAATAACCTGCATCATGATCTGTGCTAGTCATAAAATAATCAAATTAAAGATCTTGCTGAATGCTCCTTTAACAATGTAAAAACAATTAGGCATGAATTGGAGACTTGCAATGGAGACTACAAGGCTGTGGCTTGTAGGAAGGGACATAAATGTTTTGATTTAAATTCTTAGAAAATCCCCTCAAAGTGTTCACCTCTGAATCTCACCTCTGCGGCCTCCCAATCCAGGGCAATGTC